>LQRL01036724.1:18208-31974 GCA_001703475.1 Hydroides elegans
ATTATCACCTTAGGCCACGACATTATTTAAACCTTTATAATGAAATGTTAAAAGTTTTCACTCTTTTACAAATATTTTTATAATTCTAAGACTATCAAGATACACATTTGGCTCTATATCAAAGTCTTCACATATTTTTTTTCACATCGTATGAATTAAGAATAGTTGACTCATAGTCTATACGCGGCTTTTCGTTGCCGATTACAACCTCCTTTATGTCTAAGTGTACATTGCATGCGTATTTAATAGCTTGGATTAGGCTTAGATAATTGAGATAGTTAGGCTTGAAATCATATTTATCACAGAGTTCTCCATAGCTTAAAAATGTGTTATTGTTCATCAGATCATAAATATATATTATACCCTTATCATACCATTTTCTCCAAAATACACTGTTGTTATTTATCAGTATACATTCATTATTCCAGATAATCGCGTAATTTCCCTTTATGTAAAATATTTCTCTGGCATATTCAAAAAGTTCTTTATAAAATGTTGGTAGGTACTTTAGATGTTTTTCGCTGTAGTTTGATTTTAATAAAAACAGTAAATTGCCATAATAACGCAAGCTTTTAGACAAAATTGATGTCCATTGACCACCTGCTAAAATTCTAGGTATCCAAGCCAGCCTATGCGATTTATACATGTCCAAGATATATGGGCTCCTTAGACCCCCGTTGGAGTAATCAGCTTTAAGTGCCATATGTTTGACTTTTGCTGGCCTATTGCTCCATATAACTTTATTAACGATTGTTTGTATGTTCTGGAGAGTCACTAATTTTATACTTGAATTACTCATTATGTACATCAAGTTAGATAACCCCAGTGATTTTGCAACAAGTATTTTACCAAAAAGAGTGAAAGAAATGCTAGACCACACATTGATAGCTTTTTCATGTTATTAATGCATGGATCAATATTCAGAGCGTCGTAACTTTCAGGGTTTCGAGGGATCGATATACCTAATACATGTACCGAATGTTTGTTAATTACAGTTCCGCATGGCGCCTTTACTTTATTTTTCCAGGGCCCGAGCCAAATTATTTGACTTTTTTCTTTATTTAACTTTAGACCAGAGACTATAGTGAATTTATCACATGTGTCAAATAGCGCCTTTATAGACAATTCATCGCTACCGAATGAAAACATATCATCTGCGAATCGGGAGAGTTTAATTGTATCTCCTCCTACTTGTATACAATGGATATCATTATTTTCTCTTATCAAGTGCGCCAATAGTTCTACACATAAAACGAACAGAACACAAGAAAGGGGGCACCCTTGGCTTACCCCTCTGTTAATTTTAAACCAACCAGAGGAAAACCCATTATTAATCACGGCACTATAAATGTTTGTATAGCATAATTTGACCCAATCAATAAAAGTTTTGCCAAAATTAAAGAAAATTTTTGTTTTGAGTGTATGAAACATATTTTAAACAAATTTTGAGTGTATGAAACATATATTGCCACGAAACGCTATCGAATGCCTTTTGGAAATCGAGCTGAACAATGGCTCCCACCTTATTATTTTTATCAGTTTATACTATAATGTCTTCTACTAGACGAATTCCTTGACCAATGTATCGATTCTTAACAAAACCGGATTGATTTTCGGGAATCAAGTTAGGTAAAATATCTCTTACGCGCATTGCTAAACATTTAGTGAGAATTTTGAAATCAACACAGAGTAGCCAGATTGGTCTCCAATTTTTAATCAACAATTCGTCTTTGCCCTGTTTGTGCAATAATGTTATTATAGCCCTTCTTTGTGAAATTGGAAGTTCACCGTGTGTTTTAGCATAGTTGAGCATGCGAACTAATTTAGGTCCTATTTCAGGCCAAAAGTAAGATCATTCTTTAGTGCAACCTTATCTTATACTAATTGTTTTCATATAAAAACGATTTTCTTAATATAGTATGAGGTTGTGAAAATAAAACGGTTAAATATGAACCGTGGTGAATTTTGAGTGTTGAAATGCAGATTGTTCATATTTCATAAACATTTTGTGTTTACTAGGTAGGTACAATTATTAGATTTACGCATACTTTTCCTACTTAAACTATCGTAAAATATAAGGCTTCCAGAATCAGCATCATGATCCCTGTATACATAATTATCACTTAACGTCTAACTATGTTTTGTCACGTTGCTGTACTCATGATATCAATGAACCAAGTTGTATATATGTAGGAATGCGTTACGCTATCCGGGGACATTTCTATTGAAGAAGCATTTTATGTCCATGATTGCTTATAACATTCTAGCTCACACTATCTTGAAATTAAGCCGAACCAATAAAGAACAAAATAGTGTAATAAATTTGTAGATATACATGCTACTATATTATCAGTAACGAAACAAGTGGGATTTATAAGTATACAAACACGTTGAATAAAAATAATTGTTTATTGAGCATCAGAGACCAGCACATTTAATAATGATAAACCAATTTGACGATTTGCTCGATAATTAATTCCACGTTTTATTGTTTTAATAATGCCAAATATTATATAACAGTCATCAACAAAAATATACAACATGCATCAACAACCTATTTTACATGTGAAACTAAGAAAAATAAGATAACTACTCGATAACATCACTGCTCTTTGTAGATTTTGCTAAATGAGACGCCTCATTTATGGTTATTGGGAGACAGCCCAGTCGATATTTACAGAAGGTAGACCAAAACCTTGCGCGCATCGTCTTATTTGTAAGAACGTAAAGGAAGAAATTGGTACTATAGTTTAGGTACGCAAATGTGTATTCAGGTATTCAGGTATTCTTGCTCCGTTGGGTCCACTGAATATATTTTCCGTCCGAATTTCGGTGTAAGAAACATTTGAAAAGGGGCTTGGGTTATAAGAAAGACGAAAATTAGACTTAGAAGGAGGGGAGCCATTTTTTTCGTTTTCTTTTCTGTGTTTGTCTGTTCCTTACTAACACATAAATTATCATGTTTCTTACTCATTTTAAGAAGTGTTCCTATAACGATAACATTGCACAGGAGCAAAACGACCCAAACACAAAAAATATTAAATTTCCAGTTTGTTTATAGTTATCTTCCCACCATCTTCCAAACGGATCACTCAGCTCACAAGGCCAGTCTATCAAATCTTTTACGATATAATGTGACGTAATTTTGGGCAAATACTCTATAAGACAGATCGCTAAAATAACCCAAAGCGCTAACTTCAACCGGCCACGACTTAGATAAGCATGGGCCTTAAGAGGATGCATAATACACATATACCTTTCCACAGTAACAACTACCACAACCCACGTTTCATAGTGTTGCATTACCAGTACAACATACACCCCTAGTTTGCAACCCCAGCTATTCGTCGTCCATATTGCGTCTGGTACATCGTATATATGGTAACCAATGTAATCGACAAAAAAAATGATATCATATTGAGATTATCTATGATTGCCAACCAGCGAAGCATCATGGGATATTTCTTTCGCTGGTATCCTGCGATGAAAGCGTGAGGAAATTGTTTGTAACGCCAACAATAAGGATGGTAGGTATCATGTAGTACCAAATCTGCAAGAAACGTTTTTAATCAATTGCTTTGCTCATTAAAACACTCAGAAGATGTCATTGAGTAATTTCATATCAAATTTATAATGGTTATGTTCAAATAACATTCAATCAAATAGGTTTGTGACAAAAGCGGGCCAAATGTTTACCTTACATAAATATGTGAACTTTACAAAAAAAAACATAATTATCAGCAATGAGTTATCAATGAATGATTTTATAAAGTAGCTTACGGCATCATTCAGCTCACTTATTCCTCTTCCTTATGCTGTGAGTGTTCCATTATCATAATAATAATCATATAAATCATCAGACAAAGAGCTGTTCATGAGATCGATTTCGGACGTATTTAAAACAATATCAGTTACAGAGACCATTTGATATGTAGTACTTTGCGAATCCTTGTCAAATGGCTTATCTGTATAATACTCGTTGTAGTTGAGAATTGAAATGGATATTTTGCTTCGAGAATTGATCGGTGGCTGTGTAATTGTGTTAATGTTCGCTAACGATGTAATTGATTCGTTTTCAACGCTGATATTTATAGTCTCAGCATCACCATTAAAATCCTGAAATAAGAAGATTATATCACTTATATTTATAATATCCTGTAAAGATAAGATATGGCATCAAAACGCTATTATTTATATTTAAATATACTCATCTTTATATTAAAATACAATCATGTTTAGCAATGTTGTATATCTCATCTTCTCATACTACTGCACAAAATTTCATTCGACCAATGTTAGCTATATTGACTGTTAAATGTTATATGTACACCTTTATGTATACTATGTTTGAGGTTTTAATATGTAACAATTCAATTACAGTGTTCCATGTTGATTGCATGTAAATACAATTTTACCTCATCTTATCGTATCCAACATGTATACTATACTTTGTTAGCAAACCGACGACAATAAATGTGTCTGTAAGCTCCATGGATTGTGAAATATGGTAAAATGATATATATACATGAATTCGTAACCCCATCTAAGAAATACAATATGATAGGAAAGCATCTAAATTCATTAATGCTACCAATGAAATACAACAAGGCAGGTAGCATGCCTATTAATTTACCGCTTGGAAAAAAATATGACTAATTATTATATACCGTTTTCTGAAATCAATCTAAGGTAAGTAGGTAGGTTTCCTGATTTCATATGTTGTGTTTCTGTGTAAATAATTATTCTTTCAAGCGCCATAGATGATTAGATATATCATAAGCACACCATTGTGTGATTATGTTATTTCCCCCGGGAAACAATAATTATATATTGATCAAATGTCAAAGTAATAACACGAAGCACATTAACCATGGAATGTAAATTACTTACATGCAGTTTTGGTGAGTATTCCTTGGAAATAATATTTTAAAAATGATTAGTATCTAGTAAAAACATAGTTTGGGGCAATATTGATTTCCAATGCTAAGTAAATGGAATGCTAGAAGCTGGAAGAGATAAGAAAACGGTATAGAACATATAGATATTTTGGTCTATACGTAAGGTTGTTCGAAAGATGGTGTTTTACCTCAGCTTTATCAAATATAAGAGTGCATGTGCGTATATATAGTCTACAAAGCATACCATGCTTGACTCTTATTAAACTATATATTCAGTATATCGTAATTGTAATTTAGTGTTTTATACCGAGGGTAAAGTAGTTTTGTTTGTTCATATCTGAATCGCATGATAAGCATTAACGAATATAAACTCATTTTACAGTCTTAAAACATTGAATGTATGAATAGCTGGTTTTGTTTGCAATTCAGAACGGGAATAAAATTATAGTTTACTTTTGCATACATTAAATCTCAAAAATGTTTTTTAAGAAATACAAGGCATCAATTACATTCAACGAATAAGAAATTGTTTTATTTAACATAGATTAAAATAAGACATTTTTCTTACAAAAAAATTATGATTTTCCTTACATGGAAGTTATGATGTAACACGTCAGGAAACAAATGATTTCAGTGTTAAAATTTAGTTAACGTTTATAATTTGTTTTTCTGACTCGCGTGATGCTGTTTTCAAGGTAATAAAATGCATTTATTGCTTAATAGCAATCAAATGTTTATCACCCTGTCAGAACAACAAACACAATTATGATTTGATAAGCTAGATGGATATAAGGATAATTATATAATGGATGAAACCCATAGGAGTCTACCTCCTCATTGATATATTAACTAATGGATGTATAATGCAGTGTATAATTGTATTAACTTTCATAAGCTGTTTTAAAACAGAGCACATTTAGTGCGGTGCTTTTAGTAAGTGCTTATAGTCCTGATTCAACCTATTACCAACGGCCTCCAAATTTGATGAATAGCCTATTTACGAGAGTTTAGAGACATTCAGTACATGATAGCCCATTCAGATGCATTTAACAGTGTCATGTTAAAAACCGTGGCTACTTTGAAATAATTCAACCGATTGAATATTATTTGAGCAAAAATATGATAAATGTAAATATAATCAAAAACATCATATTTAAATTATGTAAAAAGAACAAAGATATGTTCTGATTGTTTTTACTTGTATTTAGTTTCAGGTAGATTTGTTGCTACGCCATCCTGACCACTCATTGGGCGTTACGACCAACATTCTTACCCTTAAACCCATGATGCTCCGCTGGATTGCCATAATAGATTACCTAAATATGATATCGCTTTTATCGATTATATCGGTTACCGTTATAAGATATGCCAGACGTAATATGGACGAGGAATAGATGGGGTTGCAAGCTAGGGGTTTATGTTGTCCTGGCATTGCAGCATTATGAAACGTGCGTTGTGAATGTTGTTACTGTAGAGCGCTACATGTTTATTATGCAACCATTAAAGGCCCATGCCTATCTTGGCCGGTTGGATTTAGCGTTTTGGATTTTTTAAAGGTTGTCTTATTGAGTATTGGTTCCGAATAACGTCACATGATATCATTAAAGATTGGTTGGGAAGATAATTATAAACTGAAACTTAATATTTTTTTGTTTTTGGGTAGTTCTTTATTTTGTTCCTGTGCAATGTTATTGATATAGGAAAACTGCTCAAACTGAGTTAGAATCATGATAAATTAAGCGTTAGCAAGTAACAGGCAAACACACAAAAGAATACAAAGAAGGTGTCCGCTCTTCTTCTCAGTCTAAGTTTAAGTATTTCTCATTACCCAAGCTCCTTTTCAAATGTTTCTAACTCCGCAATTCGGATGGGAAATATATTCAGAAAACCCGACTGAATAAGAATACCAAAACAGTTTGTTAAGAATCGTGTATATATTTGCGTACATGAACTATATTACCACTTTCTATCTCTATGGTCTTACAAATAAGACGATGCACGCATTATCGAGCAAATATTCCAATTTTATTCTAATTCATGGTTGTGTCATAACTAAATATGCTGGAATTCATAGGCAATAAGTATTTGTTTTTGCAACTCGTCACTAAGCGTGCTAGGGCTGTAACTTATTGTGAATAGAAACAATGACCAGTTTGTCTGTGAATACAACGGGTGATGTTTACCAGACAAGTTGCCTAACCGTTTGTTCTTTTTCCTTTACACGATAAGCATTATATGCATCTAGGTAATCAAATTGGTAATTGTTTGCCATCCTATTTTCGTCATATAAATTTGCATGTGTCACTTTAACATTGCAGTTCCTGAACCATGAACACACTTACACCCAATTGATTTAGTGATAACGCATGGTTTATACTTTTATTTCATGTGTTTAACAATAATAGTTACGAGTACAAAAATATTTATTTTAAATAAATAGTCATGAATGTTTTATTTAAATTTATGAGTAATTAACACCAATGTTGTCCTATCTAAACTGATATTTTTCATTTTATTATGCACTAAAACAATAACAAAAACATATTATATCAACAAAGTGTTCATTAGGTTAATTTAATTAATTCTAAAATAATGCCTTGTGGTATCAAAACTATGTGTGGATTTTGTTTCATATACTCAGAAGATCCGACTGAATATTTGCCTTGCTGGATGTATACTTAATTGTCCGTTGTGTCTGATTTTGCATGTTTTGTACATCACATATAACTATAATCAGACTTTATTACAAGGGATGCGCTTATCGCAAATCGCGTCTTATAGAATATAACAATGAGAATATTTGTTGTTTGAATATAATGAAATATGAAATCCTTAAGTGTGTTGTGTTGTCTTATATTCTTTAATTATTTTCTCAAATAATACAATAGTTGGTTATATTGTAATCAAACTTTACCAAATGATAACAAACCTAACAATGTTACATATAGTAACAAATACACTATATGAAACAATCATTCATTTATCGTATTTTCAATTTGAATATTTGCGTTGCTGGATGTATACTTAATTTTCCGTTGTGTCTGATTTATTTTGCACGTTTTGTTCACCACATATAAGTATAATCAGAATTTATTACAAGGGGTGTGCTTATCGCAAATTGCGTCTTATAGAATATAACAATGAGAATATTTGTTGTTTGAATATAATAAAATATAAAATCCTTAAGTGTGTTCTAATATTCTTTATTTTTTCTCAAAAAATACAATAGTTGGTTTTATTGCAAACAAACTTTACCAAATAAATACAAACAAAACAATGTTGCATATAATAACAAATACACTATATGAAACAATCATTCATATATCGTATTTTCAGTTTGAATATTTGCTGGCGAAGAGCATTTTCTTTGCATTTGTAGAGATCTTCAGGGGCGATTTGATAGAAATGTGCATGAGAATGGAAGACATTATGCCAGTATTCTTAGCAAAGCTATTACAAATATAACATAGTGAAATTGGGGTCTCGTTGGTTTTGGTTTGAGTTCACCAGGTAGCGTTCCAGTTACATAGTCCGCCGGAAAATATTTATTGCAGTATTTCGTAGAGTCAATCTTTTTAAGAAATTATCTCATGTTTTGAAAGTGTTAAATATTGATAGAAGCTAATACACTTAATTATATTAACTACATTATTCTCAAGGCTTTAAGTAGCTCTATGTATCGGTAGCTAAACGGACACATTATACGTAAATTATAATCTCGTTATAGTCTTTTATCCGTGTCTAAGATACGTAATTAGCACCTCGTATTTACGCGTTTTACGCAGTTTAACATCCTTAAGACATGCTTTGCCGAGGGTAACGTTTATCCCTATAATTAGGGATCGACTGTACCAACAATACCACACCATAAAATCCTTGGACAAGTTTATAACTAACTTTGTAAGGGCGCTGTTTGATTTACGAAAAAGCAGGCAGGATTTTAGAGCACCAATCACACGGTCTTTAGCATGCTACTGTTAAATGTATCTGAGTGGGCCAGCATGTACTTAATGCCCTTCTCGTATATGCGCTGCTCATCAGATTTGGAGGCCATATGTTACAGATTGAATTGGGGTGGCAATCACGATTTGAAAGCATTGCACTTAATTTGGTCTGCTTTTAACATGATACATTAATTTTTTGTCATATCCATTAGTTAATGAATCGAAGAGTGGGTGTCATATGTTTCCATTATGCACTTATAGATACATCTTGCTAATCAAATCATTATTTGTGTGTCGCTTTTAAAGCGTGATATACCTTTTTATGCCACTAAGTAAAAAAAACATTTTTATTACCTTCAACACAGCATCACCCGAGCCAGGAAGGAAAATAATGAACTAAATTTGGACAGCTGAAATTTCCTGTCATTTCGTTGCATTATAACTTTCATGTTAGGGAAATATTATCTAATAGTTTAGAGACTTCATGTTTTTTTAGTCTTTTTAGATAACTAAGATTTCTCAAATATGTTTGTATGACATTGTCTTGCAACGCACAGTTAAGATTGTCGAACCCAAATAATAGAAATAGTTAATCAAATTCTTTTCCCCATCTCGAATTGCGAAACAAGATCAAATGTGAATGGATCATGGACATAAAGAAAATGTATGATTCAAAAATGCTCATCGTGTTTTTCTGATATGAGCCACATAATCTTCTTATACTGTCGGTATAAAACACGTGGGCTCAAGCCTGAAAATATAGAACTAGAAATTAGAATTATAATACACTGGATATTTAATTTCAAAAGAGTATAGAGTATTGTATTATGAGTCAACTTAGCATATGTGTGTTTTGTTTTAGTTATTTTAAGCACATCACTTCTAGCACGATGGACACTTTCTTGAAAATCACATCAAAATTAGTTATAAACAATAAACAGTTTTGTAAGAAATCAGATATGGACCAGCAGTCTTTTTTAAACGACCTTGTTTTGCGCTCAAACTTGTATGGGTGTTCTAGGTGTTAAATTATTCACTATATATTCGTGATTTTGTCTCTTCAAAAATGAGGACCAAAGGAATGTGAACACTCGTAGGTAAACACTCTTAGTTTATCCGGGTATATGTATTACTGATTCGTTTTATTAGCATTGAAAATCATTCAGAAACGTAATGTTCGACGGAAATAACAAGTATCTCATATTGTTATTAAAATTTATCTTGTTCTTAATTGCGTTTAAATAAGATATTATTTACACAATGGTATGCAGTATGACACCAGGAAACTAACCTAAGTTTTCAATTTCAGAAAATAGTATATCATAATCTATCCTATATTTCGTACGGGTATATTTATGAGCATACTACCTTGCCTGATGACACGTCTTAATGAATATGGAAGAAATTCCCTCCTGTGTTATCAAATGCAGTAACAAATATTGATGCATCATGTAATGGGAACACTTTATAGAATATGATCATGTGATACATCCTGTTGACGTTATCATTTGAATTTTTACATTTAATTTATTAATATCTACGAAAATGTATACAATTAAAGGCTTACGGAATTGTACGATTATAATTTACAAATCATAATTTACATTTTGTCTTAATAATCAGGAATATAACTAACATTCGTCAAATGTTATTGTATTTTTAGTTTGCTGAGGATGCAACTAACAATATGTAACCACTTGCGGTTTGTTTAAACATATTTGAGTTTGATATATGTAACCATCAGTCGTTGATTCTTTTCAAAGACGACATTGATCGTTTTGAACTTCAAATCAGAAGGAAATATCAATAAAAGTGACATGATAACCTGGATTTAATAGTCAATTTGAAATCATGAATATCAGCGTTGGTGACGAAACATCTACATCTTTAGCGATAACAGACTCATTTACAGGAAAATCGACCAATTCTGAAAACGATACTATCATTTCAAAATTGAACTATGGTGGATATAATACAAATACGCAATTGGACAGCAGGGATGTGCATGGTACTACAGATTACATGTTCTCGGGAACTAGTATTTCTATAAATACGTCTGAGTTTGAATTTCATAATGACTCTTCGTATGATTATTCATATGATTATTATTATGATTATGGATCACTCACAGCTGACGGAAGAAGAATAAGTGAGATTAATGATGCCGTAAGTAATCTTATTCCAATAATTGTTTAATTACGTTTTACTGTTTGTTATGCTGCTTTAAATTTCATTTATAACACATTTTATGGCAGATCAGCAGCTAGGAAATGTATATACAACAGCTTTATCTGTTATTCAAGCAGTTCTAATGTTATGTTTTGTCTGTAAAACAATAAAGCGTGTTCCGATCTCGTAAATAGTTAATTACTGTAGTTTCCCGAAACAATAATTTAACATGTATTTTGGTATTTCTTGCAGATTTGGTACTTTGTTATACCAACGGTCCTTATTGTGGGCGTTACAACCAACGTCCTCACTCTTTTCATCGCAGGGGACCAGCGAAAGAAATACCCAATGATGATCCGCTGGCTTGCATTAGTAGATAATCTCAATATGATATCGCTTTTCGTAGATTGCATTGGTTACCAAATATACAATGTACCAGACGAAATATGGACAAAGAATAGCTGGGGTTGCAAGCTAGGGGTTTATGTTATTCTGGTTTTGCAACATTATGAAACGTGGGTTGTGGTTGCTGTTACTGTAGAGCGCTACATGTCTATCATGCATCCACTAAAGGCTCATGCGTATTTAAGTCGAGGGCGGTTAAAGTTAGCGCTTTGGGCTATTTTGGCAATTTGTCTTCTTGAATATTTGCCCCAAATTACCTCATATGACGTAATTGAAAATTGGGTTGAATGGCCGTGTGAGCCAAGTGATGTGTTTGGAAGATGGTGGGAATATAATTATAAACCAACTGGAAATTTGATATTTTGGGTGTTTGGACCGTTCTCGATTTTGCTTATTTGCAATGTGGTTGTTATAGGAAAACTGCTGAAAATGAGTAAGAATCATGATAGTTTAGGTGTTAGCAAGGAACAGGCAATCATACAAAAGAAAACGAAGAAAATGGCTCCCCTCCTTCTAAGTATGAGTTTCGTATTTCTTATAACCCAAGCACCTTTTCAAATGTTTCTGACACCGCAATTCGGTTGGAAAATATATTCAGCAGACCCAACCGAGCAAGAATACCTGATCCTTTGGTTCAACATCGTGTATGTATTCGCATACTTAAACTATAGTACCAACTTCTTCCTCTATGTCTTAACAAATAAGTCAATGCGCTCACGATTTCTTGCAAAATTTTGTAAATATCGTCCTAGATGTGTCCCAACAGCACAAAAAGAGGCGTCCAATTCATCGAAAAGTACTAAGAGCAGCAATGCTACTGAGTAACTGTTGATTATGGCTGTAAAATTTAACGTTCTCGTGATTATGGCTGTAAAATTTAACGTTCTCTTGGATATGTGTTGTTTTCTTTTAAATGGTAATATTGAGCATGAATTTGCAACACAGTTTTCGTTTAGCGTTTGTGTTTTTTTTATTTGCAAATTATTGTTTCGGCAGATAATCAAATGTTATTGTATTCTTACTAAATATGCTATTTTGCGAAAAGAAACATTGCGATTAAATATGTTTTATATTTTAGTATTAATAACATTCGATTGGTCACTTATGAAATAAAACGAAATTCTCATGAACGAGTAAACCATTGGCACTGTGACCCAAAGCGTATAAACTTATATAATACATTACTGGATCGGGTTGAGTATTTGCTCGGCATGGTTTTAAGCCCATGTAAACTGAGGTCTAAACAGACTCGAATATGCAAATTTGTATGTACAATGGCGCTTTTATTCACCTTGTCCCGGTTTATGCAACGTTTGTTTACGATGCATGAAACTTTCAGTTATACTATAAGAACAAACACGTGATATATTCGCATCCAAACGTCACATGATAGATATGCATATTGGAATTGTCATGGTGAGTTCGGAGTTCTTAACTTTAGCAGATATTCCATGAAAAAAGTATGTTGGCATAAATTGACAGTTAGCAAAACAACGTATGTTGCATATTTCATTGGTATCTTGCGTTAGCAATGAACAATGAACAATGGTTATTCTGAATTTAAAAAAAACACCTAGGCGCACAGTTTTTGTATATATGTTTATATTTTGGGTATATATGTTATATATGCACTCTGCTTGTCAACTATCTAAATGTTTCAAATTTCATTTCCTGCCGTTTCATTTTCTTAAAACATTGTTTAACCATTTACGAATCATCCTTGCTACGGAAATAGCCAATATCAGATAACTAATAACTGGTCCTTTCTATAATTGTGTTTGAAGATATCATTATTAAAGCAATGGCATGAGACATGATGTCAGGAAACCTACATATATGAGTTTAATTCTATATCATAATCGTGCATATCATTCGAAGAAAATATCTGTGAGTATACTATCTGTCTTGGTGTAATTTCTTGATTAGTCTAGATAATTATCATTACAGTAACGAATATTGAAGGATCATAATATTGGACTTGACAGAACCAGTATATGCCTTGGTAAAGAGTTGTGCGCTATTTCGACTATACCGCCAGAAAAAAATGTATTTGGCAAATAAATAACTATTTTTGTAGGACTTTAGTTAAAGGCAAATATAATCAGACATTATTATTTACCATTGTCAATAACTATGAATATATGTATCAAATTAGTAAGAATTATGGTTCACAGCATGTGTGATTTTTTTTTATTTGTTTGAGAAAAATGTAGCTGCAACTAATAAAAAGATTCCACAACAACAAACAAGATCATTAATATTATTTATGCAGACTACATTATAAGAACAAAAAGATACTCTCTTCAACAATAATCAGGAGTGTTCGGAATCAAAAGTCAAGACTCATAAC
>LQRL01036799.1:0-17965 GCA_001703475.1 Hydroides elegans
GTTAGATTCCAGGATAATTTAAAAGCAACATGGTGTTCTACCAAGGCAGCGCATCTTTACATACGACAATATGGACGCTGGAGTGACTCGACGACGCCGAAATAATATATGTTTCGCCGTAAGAGTGGAGGCCCAAATCACCTGATGCCGTCCCCATGGATTTTATTTTTTGTTGCATCCGGACAAGGGAGCTACGGAAGAAATCCTTACCGACCCTAGCTGGTTTTAAGCATGCTCTCAAAACTATCTGGAGCGACCCCACCAGAATGTAATTGATAGGGTTCTTCGCAGTTGGCCAAAACGCTGAAGATTTATATATTATAGACATCGATCCCACGTCAAACATATGTTAAAACTAGAAGTCTGTAAGTTTTATAGTTTTCATTTTATAGCAAAATGAAAAGTGTAACAAATTAAGCTGAACACCTCTTGTATATTCTTACCCTGTGTGAAGTTTCAGAACACTAGGACAGAGGCTTCATACCAAAGTGCCGCGGACAAACTATTGTATCTCAAATGTTAACAGACGGACAGACGGACGGACAGACGGACGGACGGAATGGGGGATAGCAATAGCCCTCAGCCAAATTGGTTGGCTGGGGGCTAATAAATCGTATGTACTGCATGAAGGTTGTTAAAATCGAATAAAATGAAGTCAAAAGCTGATTTATTGCATTTATGTTTATTCAGTAAAAGAGTTTTTGTGAATTATGAAATATACAATTTATTTTGTTTTTCGTCGTTGTAGGTGTGGCCCATTGCGCACTATCCGATCCAAAAGGTCGCTCAGGCATCGGTGAACATGACCAATTCTCATCGCCAGAAGTGGCCCGCCGAACGCATGCTTCATCAGGTACGCATCTCTTTCTGGCGAATTCATGATTTTTTGTCGTAAAATCAGAAATTTTGAAATACAATTTCATAATGAAGAAGCCGTAGACATTGTATTGCCTAAATTCATCTTTATTTATCAATGTTAAATTTATATAAATATGCACATTTCAATCAATCCTTTCCTTAATTTTTCAGCGCCAAACTCTCAAGGCAGTCCCCGTGACCGAAGTGGCGTGCAAATGGGACGAATGGACCTCGCGCTACTGGGTCTACGGTCGCGAGCGCAAGGTCTACTGCTCCGACTACCCGCAGACGTGCTGCTGGGGCTGCGAGATCCTCTAAAAATGGAGAAAGGAGAAGGGGCCGGGGCTGAATAGTGGCCGCTTAGAAGGGGTGTATAGATGACCGTGTATTAAAGGACTAAGGTGGGGGCGCGTGGTGGCTTAATGATATGCCACTGTCATCCAGCTGATTTTATAATATATAGACTTGTTGACCAAAGATTTCTGTGATACCTTATTTTAACACCATGTGTATTTATGTGTTTTTTTTTCTAATGATTCTGGGTGAGTTGCAATCGCTAGATTAGTCGCTAATATATTTGCACTGAGAATGTAGCTGTATGATCCCTTATTGGGTAAAAACAACCATAGCGATTAATCTAACTTTTTACAATCATGTCTAAGACAAATTTGATAATGTTGCTTTTTTGTTTTGTTACTGACGAAATACTTGATATTAGCAGAAATAAATATCTACTAAAACTAACAGTGTGTTGGTTGTTATTTATTGCCCAAAAAATGCGTCTCTAAGTGAGAAACAAATAAATGAACGATCACGCTTTCGAAATACGCAAAGTCCGTGCTGATATGTTCGGCTTAGATTGCAGGCAGACAATTTCTTGCGGTCGCTGCGAAATTCGAAGATACAGTAAAGCATACACCATTATTTGAAGTTATATAGGACGGAAATATATTTTTTTAGCAAAATATTTGCCGCGATCTAGCAGTATATTAAAATGTCCATACATTTAACGACAATTCTGTCATGGAAAATTTTGATCCAATACGACCAAGTGACAGTTATTGTTAACGCCACATTACATTTTCACAAAAATGTCTAATCCAGAAGATTGCTCCATATTTGTCAATCGTATTGATCACAAACAGCGTATCCACAACACGGATCATGACGTCACAAAGAAAATTGCTCCACTAAAGCCTTTTACTCCGAAATGACCCAGCATTTATTTGTTTTACATGATTTCGTCACAAATCGTCTTCATTCCTTGAGGCAATATGTATTGACTTTCTGGGTCATTTATGCATATAGCAGTCTCGCAAATAGTCCTTTTCTTTGGAAGAATTTCTAATATGTCATGATTTGTAAAGCCTGAATCTGTACCGATGACCAAAACAAACAAAAATATATTACTTAAGAATAGCTTATCGTTATTTGTGGATATATCTATTTCTTTCCATACTGACATAAAGTGGGATTATCTTGAATTATATATATTTTTTATCTTTAGAGTATACTATCATAATCTCATCAGTCATTGTTTGGAAGAAATGCGAAGAGAAAGAATTTGTGGTATAAATAATTTATTTATATCAAGGGGTCTCTTGATGTTTTTCTTAGACAAATAATAAATAAGAATACAAGTTTTCAACAAATAGGGTTTCCAACACGAAATGTATATTCTTAATAACACAAAATAAAAGCAAGTAACTGCATCTAAAGGACATCTGACTATAATTGCTTTCATAACATTTATTTTTCACTGGACACGGAAACAATTTAACGCAGGCGAAAATTAAATTATTTTTTATGTTTATCGTACAACTTTTGTAGAGGCCTAATCGATTTGGTCAAGTTAAGGTACATCAACAAGCACAACATGATCAAATCTACAACACATTTTCAAAATTTTCTTATTAGAAATAATTTCATTTCATTGATCTATGATCAAACATAATAGTCTAGCCATAAATCGCAAATTCATTAATTTTGTTTAAACATTTGATCACAAATTAACATCGACTGCTACAAGCAATGCTATCAGACTTAACGCTATATATTCCGCCAATAAAGCTCTTCTATACGTATAGTTCAAAACAGAATCACCACATGATAAAATCGACAAAACATTTTCAAAATTTCGCCGCTTTCATTTGTTTTTTTTTTCGCAAAATTTCGTATTTTGCGTGCACACTATATCAAATATAGATTTTTCTTCCAATATCACGAATGAACAAACGTCCAGTTGACTCTCGTTACAACGAAAACGGATAATGTTTTAAAGGGAAAATCTGTTAACACCGAATCGTTTGTTAGACAAAACCTGGCAGCACACAACCGATTTTCACAAATTTTCGTATTTTGCAAGCACTCCATATGTCACATAAAGTTTTATGTTTCAATATCGTAACTGAACTAAGGTAAACATAGTCACTCAATCGATCTAGGTGGCTCATAACCGACAGCAATCACCGCCCCTTTTACAAAACCTTCCCTATTAAACCGTCTATTTATGGTAACTGCCTTCCACCATCCTTGTCGCTACCAGTCTGTTCATGGCTATCCTTGCGGCTTCCGTCTTTCACCGTCTGCAACCATCCATTTCACGGCGACTGGTCCTGGAGGTAGTGATGCGTGACGGCGGCGTGGCGGTAGAGGCGAGCGAGCATGTCGAGTGTCAGCCGCTGGATCGACTCCACCTGGTGGCGAGGGCAGTAGTCGTCCTCGCTAGATCTGCAAGAAATAAACAATTGTAAAACATTTAGGAATTACGAGCAAAAAGGGCATATAATACTAAATGGCGGGTCTGTTTCTTTTAATCAAATTTAAGAGATGACAGAATAATTCATCTCCTTTCACCATGCATTTTTATCAGAGCAAAAGTCATCAACATAAAGAACTGTCACTAGCGATTTCAACTTAATTAAACAAGTCGACGCTGCTTAATTATCAAACCAATAACCCTTAAAACCTTTAAGCACAACTTAAGACACAACTTGCCTAGCAACGGTGATGATCCTTGGCTCAGGCAGCGTGCCCATCACATCCTCCACACCACACACCAAATCCTCCATTTCGCGCTCGCTGCTCACGTGATCCGGAAGTTCCGTGTCGTCACATCCGCAGCCGATCTCGTGCAGCCAATCGAAGTCGATCTCCACTTGTGGCGATTGTGCGCTCGTTATTGACTTTCCGATGGTGGCGTCAATGGGTGCGTTGCTGTCTTTGGGGGATAACTGTTCGTCTGTACGAGCGCATTTTGAAGAATTGGATTCTGAAGGGGGACATTGTGAGGCTATGGATTCAGGTTGACTGGAATGTGAAAGGTTTGACTGCAAAGAAGTGGACTGTGACAAAGAGGACGTGGAAGCACATGGTGGCGGTGATGGCTGCTGAGATTGACTAGAACTACTCGGGACGGTGGTTTGCGATGAACTGGAAGATGAACTGGAAGCGGTGGCGGGTAGACGGATGGTGGTCAGGCCGGCGGGAGGATGCACGCGCAAGGCTTCGATCAGCTCCCTGATCAGGGCATCTCTACAATCAAAAGCATAATAGAGTTTTAGTACTGTAGTAACCGTATTCTAAGTGTTGCATCAATAAAGTCCCCTTATTTAAAAAAAAAAAAATGACAAGAAAACTACTAGAAAGTAAGACAACGACGAACAACTTCTTTATAGGTGTGAGGCGTGAACATAACTTTTTTCTTCGTCAGCAATCACAAAACAGCACATTAACTAGACTTTCTAACATGAATAGTTATTGAAAATCGAACCAACTTGTGTGCGTCGTGTGGAAACGAGGCGACGGGAGCGGAGAGGTCTGCGCGACGGAGAGTGGAGAAGTAAGTTTTCAATTGTTTCAGCTGCTCTTCGCGACACGCAACGCACTCAGAAACACTCTGCAACAAAATACAGCAAATAAAACAGTGTAGTACAAATTAGGAAATAATGTTGACCTTAAACAAAATTCTTTATAGTGAAATATAATGTAAATGCAAGTAAGGAGAATATTATACTTTAAAATATATGGATTGCCTTGACTACAGGTTCACATGTACGCGATTTCATTACAGATTAGCTGTGATGAGGGAGATTCGATTGGTATTTTTGTGATTGTCAGTTGATTCGAACCCGGGCTAAAAACGAAAAATGCTGGACTCACCTGATCCGTGTCGTCCTTCGGTCGTTCAAATGCATAAATGGCCTTAATGAGGCGGTACTGATGTGGTGTGAATAGCGACTTGAATGGGTCCGTAGTGGAAAAGAAATCCAAGTCGATATCGAGCACATAAGGTTTCTCGCTGAGGCGGCTGAGCAAGGTGAGCCACTCGGGCGAGTGCAGGAAGTGGCAAAGGCTGGTGGGCGGGGCATCTGGGTCTTCATCTGATAATACATCATCATCTACCTCATCTTCTTCCTCACTCACCCACTCACCAATCTCAGCTTCGTCTCCCTTTTCACCCGATTCTTCTTGTTTATCCCCTGCTATATCGCACAAGGACAAAATCGATTCCTCGCCCTCGCACGAACTCACTGATTTCACCTCTGTCGTTTTCGGTCTTTTACTTTCAGGCTCACAATGCTGCATTATTGCCACATTTTGATCATTGTTGTCAATTTTCGAAATATCCCTCTTTATTGCACAGTTAGTGTTCACAGTTATGGCTGCTGTTTGCGTATGACTGTTTTGCCTGACGATAAGTGGCAGCTGTTTACTAGCGGGCAATTTAAGCAGCTTCCGCCAACTGTTGATGTCAATCACATAGAGAGACAGTGGACGCTTGTCTTCCAAGTTGTCTTCGTTGGTGTACAGAGTTTCGCCCACGAAATACGACAGCTTGCTGGTCACCCTTGAGAATAAACAATCAGAATTCGTATAAGTAGAGATAACATACTCATTTATCCAAATATAAAATTTGTTGGTACGACTCGCTACTTTTTAATAAATATTTTTTGTATTCAAAGATCATTAATGTCCTAAGCATACGTGTTAATACATGTGTATGATTCTTTACCTTATTTTGGATGTGTCTTTGTGGCGCCCGATGTGAAATTGATAATAGCCATCAGGCATCTGCGACGACCAAGGCGGTTTCACCCAAACCACAGTAGAGAAATGACCGGCGAAGACAGCAGGTAGGATCCAATTTTCGATGCTGACCGACCTGTAAAGCAGAGCTTATATAATCGATTGTGCAATCGAAATATTTTTTCACTACTATTCGTAAATTATCAAAATTGAGGTGTAAACTAATGATATACATTTGAATATCAATGTAGTTTTATTTGACCTTCTTTGTTTTGAGTAATTTTATTTCTTCAGATAAACAGGGCTCGAAACTCGAGGGGCAGGGGCCCTTTGGGCCCCCGCTCTTATAAACTTTGGGGCCCAAACTTAAATCCGGTGGCCCAAACATGTATATATATGTAGAAGGTTCGAAAATGTTGGAGACCCTTCGGGCCCCCGACCTCAAAAAACCGGTTGGCTGTTTGGAAAATCTGGGGGCCAATGCCCCTGAGCCCCGTGAATTTCGAGCCCTTGATAAGTAAAATATATTAATTTAGTCTTAGTTTTACAAAATGATTTATAGTTGCGAATGGTGTCAAAACTCACTCAAACAAACAATGCTTGTTGTAGACGTCTGACGAGAGCAAATCCCTTGGCACCAACAAATCCGGATGCGAATCAAAATGGACGAGAACATTGTCTTTCATCGGAAGGAGCTTGCTACCAATGGCTCGATACAACACTGGCAGCGCCTGAAATTTGTCAAAGCGGAACCAGTTAGTGATCTCATTAATATGACATGTTTTTTTTTACCACAACCAAGTGAACATTTTCACATAACACTTGTATAAAACAAAGCAGATTTGACGGACCGATATTAAGACTGTTTCTAGAAAATGCACCTTTTACTAAAATCGATGGTCGATCTTATGCTATCATCACATTAAAGAACACTTGCGCAAACCAAAGGACACATGCGCATAGTTAATTAAATGTTAAACTTTATTGACAACATTCTAAATATGAGCGTAGATATGACAGGGTTGTTTTAGAAATTCGTTCATCAGTTTAAAACCACCCAAATGTTGACTATATGTACGAGCGTATGTACGAGCGTGAGTGTCTTCTAAAACGACACTCACGTTGTCAAATCGACGTTAACACATGCTATCGTGCAACCACTATGGTATACCCCTGAAAATTGTGAAATCTCCACGAAGATTGTCTACATGAGTAAATCAAGTTAAAACTCTGAATTTAAAATTTTAAAATCGATATTCGTAGAGTAGAACTGTGTTTCTTGTACCTTCAATCCAACGCTCTAACCAATTGGGCTAAAGCGGCCGGCCGTTCTTTCTGAGCGGTTGGTAGACGTCTATATGCGACGAGCTCGTGATATTTAATCCCCCTTGGGCTCTTCCCCGTTAGGGAAACAGTGCTCCGACAGTCTGGGAGAAACCGGTTGTACGAGCCCGTTATGATTTGATGTTATTTAATCGTTAGAGGGCGCACCACTAACCCGGTCCGGGTTGGTAGACGCCTATTGATGCTTCCCGGTCGGTGCTTTCCATGACCTAATTCGCCATTTTTATTATCAAAGTCCTTAGCAACCCCGTAAACAACCCATGTAAAAGAAATTTTGGCATGTTATTTTGAGCCTATGTCTCGTTATTTGCGTAAAATACACACACACATGTAATGATGGTCTTCATATAAGTCATTTAAGACAAATGTTTCAAAAAATATATTAAACATAAAATCATAGTGTTTATGATATTTTTTCGCGGGAAATTCGTTCAAATTCATTTTCATTTTAAGGCATCAAAAACAAACTAAAGGGAAATTATATGATTTTTATTGAAATACCTAATCTCTCAATGTGTTAAAATACCATTTTTGTATAAAATTCATAAATTTATAAAATGCAACCATCAGCCCACGCATGGTTTTATCGAGCGTATATTGATTATCCTACGGTATAACCCTACAACTTATATACGAGGTCCAAGGCCGTCAGTGGCCCACTTTTCGAGGGTTTTAGCTTATTTCTGTGACGATATCGAATCGTTAACAGAAATAAGGCCTGAATACTAAAGGTAGGTCTAATATTTATAGATCGACAACTTATTTTAAAGAAAATAATTGATTATCATAAAAATAAAACATGATTTCCGAACAGTCGTCGCTAAGGACAACAGGCCCTCAGGGCGGCCACCCACAGTTTTCCTACAAAAATATTGAATTCAAAAGGCATATAGCTTACTAAACTGTTTCATTTCACTAAAATAGTGCCTTACTATATAAAACTACACGAAACACGAAACAGTTGTGTTGTTTTGTCATGGCGGGGTTCAGGGGTCATTATATATAACAAATTTGCTTTTATTAGAATAACTTTTTTATGCTCCATTTTTGGAAACTATGTTGAATGGAAACATTAAACACCTAAAGGAGACAGTCACTTTGCATAAAACAGTCCATGCAAACAATTGAGTATAAGCCAGAATTCAAGACCGGGCCACCCTGAGGCCTGGGCCGCCCTGAAGCCCGGGACCTCGTACCAATCGAAAGCTAACATTCTCTAGATTCCAGTTATATAAATTTGGTCTTCATAATCTCAACCCTCAAAATTTAATGAGCATAAAACCTTTGAAAATAGGAATGCTATTGCTGTTCTTGATAATCAAGGTGGCGGACGACAACACTATTGCATAACCGAGGAAGCATCAATATGCGACGAGTCCGTGACAACTGAAAATCCCATACTGTACTATTTTACTAGTGTCGCATGAAAATTCACACACGCAAACAAAATCTAAAACGAGGGGGATTATATTCAATATTTCCTCGATGTATGGCTTGACACATGTCCATAAAAAGAATACACTTAACGGCATGAAATTCAATGATATTGTAGGCTTAATCAATGGGCGATATTATAAGATTTATGGAGAATCACTTAAATAATACGATCTGAAAAATTAATTCACCTCATCATGATTTTCAACAATATGTGTAGTAAGCTTTGAAGCCATCATACACACATTAGCATAATTAAGACTTATACAAGATGTTTGTTTCACGGCAACATCAAAAACTGTAAATTAAGGTTTTCACAGAATAGTTGTGTTGAGCAATTTTGTCGGCAAATCGCACCTATTCATTTTTTTCTTTGAATATTACATTTGATGAGATAAGTAACGGGACAAACGAATGTTGACTTCAGCTTTTGCATTACTATTGTAATCATTTTCAATTCAGTCGTGCTGTTTAATTATTTTCATCGGAGCAATTCTGAACAGCCAATGTAAATCGGCAAAAAAAAAACATATCTTCTTACTAATTATTTTGCAAGGACAATGCGTATATGATTTATTTTATAAGTTTCGAAATTACTTAGATTTGACTAGCCAATCGACTCGACAAAGGTTCAAAGTTTCGAAAATATCAACAATATTTGTTTGTGCGATGTTACTATATATAAAAAACGGAATTGCTTGTCGGTTTTTGTCGATCAAATATTCATCAAATCAAATCAGTCAAAATATATTTTTTGTTGTATCAGTCAATCAAATGTTTGAGTTCAATTTATTGAAATGATAAGTCAGTAATACAGATAAAAGACGTTGAATGGGCTGGATTTGGCCACGTGTTGCAACGTTTTGATTTTACGTTTTTGTTTATATTTGACTGAATTCATGCTATAGAATTATGTTGGTTTTCTAAAAAAAAAAGAATAGTCCATAATATAAACGGCTTAACCAATTTCATACTTATCCGAATCCAATGAAGGCATTTATTTAGTTGGCTGGATTAATCGAGAAAAAAAAACTATTGGCGGACAAAAAGTAACGACCATAAATCGAACTCAATACATGACAAACTTGAAAATACTCAAAATCTCCAATGTAAACATTCCTTAAAAGCTGCTATTTTCGCTCAAAATTCTTTTGAAAATGTTTGAATTATTCAATTATATAACATATAAACGAGAATTTGCTTAGCAAAACAATTCAAAGAGAAGTTAATCTCCAATTATTCAACCGGTTAAGGTACTTTATAAGAGCTTTCGATCTTTTTACGCCCTCTAAAATACTTGTTGGAGTTGTACGTACTCGTAGTCGCACGACTCGTATGTACTTGTAGTCAGTATCGCGAATACCACAGCGCACCAACGGAACCACCCTAAAATTACTAGTAAATTGGTTATGCTATCATTAAAATTGAAGGAATAAAGGAGGAATAGCTTAAAATGTTCGTCCGTCTGTAATGGTTTTCTATATATTATCGTATAAATTGTCCATGAATCTTACCTTGATCTTACTTGGATTTCGATTTTTCGAAACATGATCTGAATAGTATAGTAGAACGTTTGAATTGAAGCTAGATCACAAAGCCTTGGATAATTACGAGCTAAAACTAACGCTTTCGGTGTCAAAATGTGTTTTTGATTGTTTTGACAAGATTTAGTTTACTAGATCATGAAAATTCGATAAACAAAACCGATCTAATTAAAAAAAAACATTCTAGTTTGTACATGCTAACATTTTTTAAATTGATCATATTTTGATCAATCAAGCAAATTAATACAAACCCTGTGCGAAAATAGCCTAAATAATTAACTTAATGTATGCGAGTAACGAATTAGATCAAATCTAATGAAATGAAATTTATTTTAAAACATACTAAAAAAATGTTTAAGAACATATTAATAATATATTTCAGGATACATTAAAGAAATTAGAATATAAATAAAGGAGAATTTAGAAACAGACAGCGATTCTGGGCCCATTACAAGGATGACTTTTGTAGCATGTTGAACATTTTATCCAGATATTATATAATGATATGCATCGTGCATTTTATATAGAATGTCTCAAATAGTAGAATTATATGCACATATTAGAGATATTTAAAAACATAAATTTAAAAAAAGTACACATGAGTAATTAATAGAAACAAAACGGTATATCTCGTTCAATACGATATCCCTCTGAATTTGGGGACTTTTGGAGCCTGTTCCTGTTTCGTAAATACGTAATTAACGCATAATGTTGATATGAACTATGTTTCCTAGTCCTTCATCACCCATACTGCACTGCATTTCAGGATGAGCAAGCAGCGTTTAGGCAGCGCCGGTGTGAGGCGCGCAGGTAGTGCCAGCAACGAAAATACGGCCATGCGTGACTCCATCGTTCGCCTCCAACAGGAATTGGTCGAGAGTCGAGCCGAGACGCAGCGGGTCTCTGAACAGCTCAACTGTATGATGCTTCTCGTAAAGAAGTAGGCACTTGTTAGCGATTCCTTGTATTGAAATTTATTGACCACTCTTTCACATTTAGAAGTAATAATGCGCCATTTAACATAGCAAATAGAGCCCTTGCATGTGTGAATTTGATTTATGTTTCAGATATGTGATGGTTACGATTGTCTTTTGTTTTAGAGCTTGGCAGGGCGATCAGAAGTCCGCTATTGATGTAGCTAACATTGTCGGTATGTATGACTGAATATCAAAATGATACTATATAATCATGTATGATTATGGAAAAGTCGTAGAATAAAGTAACGGCGAGTCAGTATGTTAATTCCAGAATCACAAACCTGGTCTCAATCCCTTTAAGGCTTATTTAATCATGACTTAACCAACACATACTATTGGACAATCATGATTTGAAAACGATCATCAAAAATATTAGAATTGTATATAAACATATAGAATGATTAATTATGTTTCCCCATCTCCCTCAATTTGAATCGCTTGTTGGGATAACAGGAGTGGCGCCGCCAGATTATGATGAGGCAACAGCAGGCACAATATCTATCGTCACAACAACTCCAAAGGTATTTTTCCACATTTTTTTAAGCATCAAATTTAATTACTATGGTTCAATGATTTGAGTCTACAAACATGAACAACTAGTTTTATCACGACATTTTTTACATTTGAATACTGGAATTGAACAATTCTTAAACTAAATAGTTATATATTTGCTTATTTGCACTTTTTTGGACAACGAATTCGTGATATCAAGATTTTGATGACTAATTTTATTTTACAATACTCATGAATGATTGAATACTCAAATCAGTAAATTACCACAAATTTTTTGCAGTCGCGGGCCTTAAACAACTGGGCGGTGTTGGCCATCGGACTGCTCAACCGCTGGTACAAAGGCCTCGAAGAAAAGACCGCCGCGCGCCAACAGTACTACATGCACCACCGGCTGGCCTACCTCGATGAGCAATTAGACTACCAGCGCAACGTTGAGCGCAAACTGCAAAACGAAATGGCTAGGGTGAGATTGCAGGAGGAACAAATATTGCATGTCTTTTAACTAATGAGCAAATAATAAACAAATATGCCTTTTCAATTATTTAGAAATCTACTCGAGCAAAATGTTACTTTCAACTGTTGATTTTTTTTTAACTTAGAGAGCTCCATGTTTCCTGTAAAAGTTATGTCATTAGAAGGTATTCACTTTGTATTGCATTGTCCAAAAAAAAAAATCATTTCCTTTTCCAAAATGAATGTGACTCGTCACAAGTTTTCATTGTTATTTCAACTTACCGACATATACTTGCTTGCCCCGTTCCATTTTGTTCTGTTGTTCTGTGCTCTTCTTGACCGCCACCTTGGTGTGAGAGGGACTCCATCGGTATTCGAGTTGTTTTGGCAACTCCGTATTCTATCTGGTTTTACGTTCCTTCTTTGCTGTGCTGCAGCTGTTTGTGGAGTGGGGGCGTCGGGATTCGAATCGCCGTCCGAGGTGTTGATTTGTTGTCTTCGGTTTTCTCCAGGTCCCATGCTCTATCCATTGCGCCACTGTGTAACCCCGCCACCACCCCAAAATGTTTAAAGATTTTAAACCAAGTTTGACGCATTGTTTCAATCGATAGAATCGAAAATCGATTTTCAATTATACTTATGATTCCTGATCATTTATAGGCACTCTCAATTTATTGATTCTGATCACAACGGGATCATAATCCCTTGCTCGTTGAATAGAAATCACGAACAGATTAGAACGCATATGGGGTTTTAAAAGGAAAGTCATCTTTTATCCAGTTGGGGCTCTGTGTAACAGGATGAAGGGAAGTCCAAACCTTGATAGCAATGAGTGAATTTTATATTTCCGGAAAATGAGGGAACCCATGGCATTGCATTTCCGTTACTCTGTGTCAGAGCACCCTCCGATTTTATCAGCAACCACCTAAGGTCGTACTTGAACTAGGGACCTTGAGATTATCAGTTATATACTCTGCTACTAAGCTACGGCTCTCCTTTTCTCTTATTCAGTTTCGTATGAAAAAGACATTATTCAGACGTCAACTATGTCTAATAGTCGCATCATAATGTTTAGTAACGTCTTTAAAAAAAATAATATTGCGTGTCCGTGAAAAATAACGAATTTATTAAATGAACGTTAAAAGTTGCAATTTTGACATTGAGCATTTGAGATGCCGAAATTAATGCGTAGTTGTTTTAAATCGAAAATATAATGTGTTTCTCTTTATTACATCACCGAAATAAATGGAAAATAATTATATCATCCTAACTTTTCATGCAGGAGGCCCAGCATGCGGCCGAAGACAGGGCACGAATACAACAGCAAAGCGCCATCGGCTCCTCCCTCATGGGTCGCCCACAGCAAGCGGCCTCGCAGTCCCTTCTGCGTCGCTCCAACTCCTACAGCGAAGGCACACAGCAACGCCCTCAGCGCGTCAAAAGTGCGTCGCATGTGGAGCGCGGCAGTGGCTCCACCTTCATGACGCAGCCTGCGTCAAAACAGGTTCGCATGGTTTGTCAATTATCCTAGACTATCTGAATGTTTTTGTAAATGTTCAGCAAAGGTGTTTTTTTTGTTTGCGTTTATACAGTTGTGTGGTCCTTTGAAAATACTGAATTTGGTCACCTTCAGTGGCATTAAAAAAAAAATAGTTAGGTGTTCTGTAATAAATGTAAAGTTTATAACTAAAGCGTGTCCTTGCTTAAGGTGGGTCCTTTCAATCGACCTCAAAGTTCGAAGCCGTCGGCGAAAAGGCAATCATACAAAACAGTTACTCAGCAACAAGGACCGAATCTGACATGGGCGGATCTCATGATAGACCCTGCAAGGAACAAAGTGCCCAACGGGACCACCCAGGTAGATTACTGTTTAGAAAACAGTTGTAGATTAAAATTGGGACTTCATGTGTCATTAAATTATTTTTAAAATAAAATCATTGTGCTGTGCGCTTGTGTAAGACAATGTAAACACAGTGTACCCTTTAAAGTTAAGCTGGTGAAAAATCAATGGAGCAAAACGTACACATGTAGTACTACGGAATAAAGTAAAAGATGTTGTAAAACGGGCACATATAGCATTTCAGTGTTTATATACTGACTTGATTTTATTTCAAACACGCAGCAATTGATTTTGCAGGGTGGCGGAGAGCGGAGTCTGTACCGATTGGCACCTGACAATGAGCCCAAAAGTGACAACAGCCGAGGGATCCCGTACGATCATCCCGCCCGCTATGACATGGTTCGTTTACTAAAGCACGCCATTTATATATTTCAATAACATTTTGCCAACTTGAGAAAAATGCCTTTCGTAGAGCCGCGCCTGTTTTTTATAATACAACTTTGTTTGAATTGCTAAGAATACAATCAAAATCCGTAATGTCCATTGTCACTATTCATAAATCAATTTTAAAAAGGGTTACATTTTCCTATCTCACATATTTTCGACCTGCCACCTCTATAACGCTGTAATGTCTGCAATTTATTTCTTTCTAGGACGGGCTATTTGAGGCTGATGGGGCTCTTGGCAGCAGCGCGGCCTCTACACGTCGTCGCCCCGTCAGCGCCAAGCAGCAACGAGACTCAGACGCCGCGAGGTCACGTCCGCGCAGTGCAGGTATATATGCAAGAGTTTCATCAATGCAATGGCTTGGAATCTGTTAATGGTTATATACATATAATAAAAATCAAATTACCCCTCAAAGTTTTTTGTACTCATCACATCTTGAAAAAATATTTCGATAATTAGCCTTTTTGTGTGGTCCAATGCTCCAAAAAGTAATGACAAAAATGATTGCAAATAATAACTCAATATTATTGATTAAATATCAAAATGTAAGATTATCTTTTTATGTTTTTTTTTTCTGTTATCTCAGTCTATGTCCAAGGGGAGCGCCCCATGAAATACGAAGTCGTGCGCCCCGCTTCAGCAGCCGTGCACAACAACCGAACACCCAACTCCAAATCGAAACCGCCCTCCGCCACATCCAACGGCACACGACGTCCCCCAAGCGGCAAAAAGACCACCACACCCACAGCAAACGGTGATCGCTACGCACAAGGCCTCAGCGCCCAGGGCATGCACGCCGCACCGAGACAGCGAAACCATTCCATGAATTCAGACTCATTCACTTCTCCCCCCTCAGCCGCCCAAAATGGCGGCACATCGCAGCACCCGAACAGTGACGACTCCGGTGGCGCCGACTCCGGAGATGACAGCGCCCGCCTGGCGTACAACGACGCCACGTGGCGCAAACTGGGCATCGATTTGAGCGAACTCGACGAGGCCACGCGGGTGCCGCCCATGCGCGTGGATATCCGACCGCCACCGGGTGTGCAGGAGTGCGAGCAGGGCGTGCACGATATGCACGCTATGGAGCGACAGATTCGCAATAGTGCACTCGCACTGCAGAAGAAACTCGGCATCTCGGAACAGGGATTGATCTGAAGGGCCTGATCCGGATTCAAAAATAACCTTTGGCCATGCTATAGTTGGATATGTGAAATCCTTTAAATGGTTCTTATGATGTATCAGCTGCTTAAACCGTCCATGCTTATAAGCTAAGTAATGTGTCTTTTGAGCTTCCTTCGTTGTATTCGTGTATTAGATATTGCACGTTAATTTGGTTGACTGGTTTGAGGGATTTGGTGTGACATTAAGAAATTGAACGAGAGATAGAAAGAAAAAGCATGCAAATTTGAAAAATGTAAGTGAATGAGTGAAAATAGGAGAAAGAGAGCGAGAGAGAGAGAGAGAGAGAGAGAGAGAGAGAGAGATTGAGTGAGAAAGGAATTGAGTGAGATACAGATAAGATTTGTAAACGATTTTTAAAAAAAGAGAGTAAGAAGGATTCAGGGTTTATTTCGGGCTTAACTCATCTATACCCAAACCGTATTTTGACGTACTTTACGATGAACACCCAAACCGTAATAAACCGTAATTATTACGTCACTAGGATTTGCTGCTTAAATATGTGGTTAACTCATCTTTTTCATGAAATTATGGACAGCTGTGTTTGGATTCATAGCTTTCCCACTAGATACTAGATTTATTAAATTGATTTGTCCTGGTAACGGTATTTATTTTATGGTTTTTATCAATTTGAAATAATAATTGTCAATCTGTGTTAAAAATTACTCCAAAAAGATATAAGTTTTTTTCCTTAAATTCGCTGAATTATGCTTGATCAATTTCCTGATTCATAAATTCTTATATTAAAAAACAAGCTCTTTTTAAAATCAGCAAACTGTATATCTATTTGAAAGGTCATTGACATAATAATTTTTTGGACCTATAATTGCGTTCGACATAATTATGACATAAATCTGTCGCTCACTAGAAGATGGAGGCGTGGCCTATGCAGCTAAGTGACTGGTCAGTCATGCCAGGGGTCCCGGGTTCAAATCTCGGTTCTGATATTTTTTCATTTACAAATATTGAATTTTATCTAAAAAATATGAATATGTATTTCGAAAATTATTTTTTAGTAAATGGTTTGTACGTCCAAATAATGTTTTCAGTTTAATAAACTTAATGATATTCTTAAAAGTGCGAAACGTAATTATTCACGGTATTTAGGAAGAGTAAATTACGTCATAACGCGGTAGCATATGTATTGCAATGATGTTTTGCTTATGGTTTCTTTTGTTTCTTTCTATTTATTGTTTATTGTGTAATGATGTTGTTAAATGATTTTGTTGTTTGACCTTTTGATGGCTTGTCTTTTTAAAAGTAGCTCTAGAATTTAGCTATTATTGTAATATCAATGTATGATATATTTTCAACGAGAGGAATATTATGCTCGGTAGAGCATATAAATCTGCTATCTTTTCATGAGAAATGAAATTGAAACCTTATTTATCTAGACCATACTTGCATATTAACATTTTTAAATCCATGCGAGTTCTCTTAAAGTAGACTAACATAATAATCTCTCATGCTTGTTGCCATGGATAGTCTATCTAATTTATCTTTCTTCACTTAAATTGCAACACCCGTGACCCTTTATTGCATTATTAACCCAAACAACAAAACATAAAAAGGGCTGTACCAACGCTGTATTAGCACTTTGACGCAATAATTACGTCATATTTACATCGACAATGCCCGCCTTCTCAGCTCCCACTCTATTGAATATGCGTTATGATTGACGTGTGTTTAATGACATAACAAGTCGCATTACTTATTAAAGGCAGCCATTAAGAGGAGACAAATAAGGGTTCAAGGGTCAGCTTAGCTAATTAGAATAATGAAACTTTACAGGGATGTCGTGAGATTCGACGTCGCTTACATCCAAACATTCATATTTTCCACGTTTATTATCAATAAAAACAATTTTTCATAATTTTAACCAGCCGATAAATAACTTCATGTTAAATGTTACATTATGGTATACTTTTGATGTTTGTTCATAGCCCCTAAGACAAAGTTATGCGGGTGACAAATTTCGCAAACAAAAACGGACCAAAAATATAATCTGCTCCGTTTTCGTAAACGAAAAAGATAGCAGATAATAAGAATGAGATATCAATTAATTCAAATACTCGTTAATGTTCTCATGAAACTCTCCATAAAGGTCAGTTTCGGCCTTCTATAGACTCTATTTCAACAAAATATGAAGGGCACCCCACGACCAAATTAAAAAAAAAACTGTTTATTTGAGCATAAAATCACTTGTAACATTGAAATATGTAATAAGTAATCACAATTAGAAAACTATTTTTTACAAAAAGGTGTTCCTATTTTTGTAGCTAGCTGAGCTCACTGCGCTCATCTAGCTGGCTAGAATCATAAGAGGAACACCTTTTATGAAAAAT
>LQRL01036842.1:1841-20339 GCA_001703475.1 Hydroides elegans
AACCACCTTACGGATTAAGTTTACTGTTAAATGGCATTGCGAACACCCCTCGAAAACGTGAAAATTTGATTTTGGACATTATCTAGTTCGAATTTCGCTAAGTGGGTCGCTTTCAAATTGGAATAATATAGTTCAGTTGAATATCTATCTTATTCGCCAAAAATGTAAATGTATCATATTTTTATAAGATAATTCAAAAAAATTTTAATAAAATTTGCGAGCAATTCAAATATCGTCAGAAAATGACGTCCCTAAAACATTCATATACGAGGAAATGCGGACCATTTAAGAACGTAGCATTTAAAGTCTTAACGGACGTTTTTCACTCAATGTCCTTTGGTGGTCAGATATTGACGTCCGGCAAAATTGCGCCTGGGCTCAAAACAGGATCAAGAAAGGACGAACGTAAATGACGTAAAAAGTACGTGAATAGGACGGCCCTTAGCCGAGTGGGATTTAACATTTTCATTAAAAATGTATGTACATAGAAAGTTATATAAAATAACCGAGATCGAAAAAAATCATGTGAAAGCAATCCAAGCGACTCGACAAGACATCGCACTGACGTTGTGTCCGAGTCGGACGTAAGAATAACGTTCATCGCACACCAGGACGTAAAAGAACGTCCTGAAAACGCTCATATTGGCCAAAAGTAAGACGTCCTCTAAGCGTAAGAAAATCAGATATTCATTTATCATTAATTGTGAATGTCAGTTCACAAAGACTAAAAGACGTCTAAAATTACGTCCGGCATAACTTCACCAATTTGCTCAAATTCCCAAGCTTTAGGTCAATAGACTAATTAATTTTCTTAACTGTGATAACTTAAACGATAAACCTAAATTCAATTTAGTAAAATCTATGTATTCCAACAAAATCCTAAACGATTGTAATGTATATTATATGCATATCAATGTAATGATTGGAAATTAAATTTGAGAGCACCCCGCCTGACATGTTTTGTTTATGCTGTTTGATGATCTAGGCATAACCATGTAACACAGTGCATAACAATGTATAAGCACTATTGGCAAAAATACATGCATTTTGCTTATTTACTATTGTTATGTGCATTCGAAAATTGTGAAAAAGCTTGGAGAGATGCGGAGATTGGAGACAAATAAGTGTGTGTTTCTTGTTTTTAAAAGGATTGAGAAATAAAAAAGTTATTAAAGAAAGCAACATATCATACGGCATCTAAGAATCTTTAATAATGTATCTTTAATAATTATCAAAGGCCCAAACACATAACTTAAAACTTCTGATTACACATTGTGATATCAGCTTAATATGACATCAGATTGTAATACAATTATTATGCATCGGAATAGAGTAAGCTTGAGGAAAAATATATAAAGTGTAAGAAAAATAGAAATACATCTACGTGTACGTGTATCTATTTAGGCATTTCCCCGCTTGACTAAAGGTCACCGGATCTCAAAAGAGTAAAAAAAAAAACAATTTCCGGTTTCAAACGTTTTATAAACATTTTCCATGTGTTTGTTTTTGTCATATTGACGTATTGAACATGTATGAACTCATACATATTAAAAATTCCCTTTTCTACTCCCATATTCTGCATGAGTTCGAGTATAAATCATTTAATAAATTAACGGCTCGTAATTATATATACTTCTCAATATGTACAGTAGCTGGGAAGAAATATTCCCGAGTTTGTTTTTCACAAAATGTGTTATTTCATTAGATTGACATGTGATGTAATTCAACTAGCTTATTCTTGTCTCAAATTGCTTATCGACAAATTAAATAATTTCCTCTGTATCAAGATACCTAAAATTATCTGTGGAGAGAAATATATTTTAGCCTGATGTGTTGGTACACATTATTTTGAATCAAAATAATACTATACAATTTTAAGGACATCCCTGAAATGTTAAACTTTGCTTTAATAACATTTTAGTATATTGTATCAAGGAATAACTTTCTGAAATTAATTAAGAGTCCTACGCATGCTATCAAGTTCCAAGCACCCAATGCAATTTCTACCTTGTGATTCCAGTTTTGGCCGTTGATTGTTTTTAGCTCATCAAATTAATTATGAGTGATAAGTAGTAATTCATCTCATTTAATGCTATATATTTAATATGTAAAATTTGAGGGCTTGTCTACTGAAAACTATTTTGCCTGCGCAATGTTAAAACATATTTAAGGTAATTTGTTTTTTTTTTGATAGATCACTTAAATTTTATGCATCACAAAATATAACTTGGCTCTGAAACAAAAAATCTAATTAACGAATCTAGATATGGGGTAAGGGTTATTGGGAGATGATTTGACCGCCGTTAGCACAACATATGTTAAATAAAACAATCAATTAATATCATCCCAACCATCAATATAGTACTAAACATAATGTCGGATGCACTCCATTCAATTATTAAAAGAAACGGATGAGCGCTCAACCCGAAACGTCAATAATTTTTTGCAAATTAACCTCGCAGAAAGGTTCAAATACATATGATTCTTAATTTATATGTTTATTTTTTTGTTTGCTATATTTAGTTTTGGAAGGCGCTCAAATCGGGATCTTTTGTCGCGCATTCATTTATTCATCGGGCTATTCGGTTTAATTACATTCATTCGTTGCCCCCTAACAATTGAAAGATGATGTCATGTTTTATGGTGTATTAATTGTTTCTCATACATTGTTTGCTCATCCAGATAGCCTAAACGCGTGTAAATAAAGTTGAATAGAGTTCGTCTGGACAGATCATGTTAAATATACATGTGCGATACTTTCGAGTTAGGGTTATATTCAAGATTGAAGTTCATCACTGCAATTTATAAAAAGAGATAAATCACTAAGGGATACTCAAATTACAAATTTATACACTTTTATAATGAACTTTAATAATTGTAAAGGAATATGAAATAAAAATAAGATTCGAACATGATATAGATGCATGCCTAAGTCGTTAGAAACGAGAAAATATACTTGTATGAAAACATAGATTTACAAACATGGAATTATTTTCTCCAATATTATTGATCATAGTGTCATCACTTCTTCTCGTACAATGCTGTGACGAACTCTTGAGTGCGACCAAACAATTAAAACCCGCATACAGCATACTTGACAACACCACATCTTTCATTCCAGCTCTTCTAGCCAACTGCTCGGAAACCGTGTACGCCGTAAACACGTATGGCTCGTTTAGCGATTGTTTTTGGCTTTGTCAGTTGGATGAACAATGTGTCGGATTTCATTTTCAATCGGGGACGAATATTTGTTCGAGTTGTGTTAGGGGTGAGGATCCAGAGAGATCCATGTTTGGCGATGTGGATGCGGAGAAGCAGCGGTTTTATTTCGTTTCGGTTGGGCATCTAGATGAGGTGGTCGGCGCCACTTGTAAGTAACGTGCTATTGTTTTGACTGTATAAAGTATAGATACAAAAGTATATCAGGATGTTGGTATTATTGAGATAATAATCCTGTTTTTCATTCTTAATTGTCATTTGTCTCAGTCAGCACAATATAGCAATATATATCATTCTATTGATATTTTGTGTGTAAAAAGAAACAGAAACGCTAACGAAGTATTGGTTTCATTGCAATGGGTTTCGCTATGAACTAAGAGATTCGCTATGAAACGTTCAGCATGTTCACCTATATAAATTTCAAAGAACTAATTTGTATGTGCGATGTACATGAATAACCCATATATTGCAGTGAACTGTGGAATGTACAGCGACTACACACTGTCCTCTCCATCCTACACTACGACATCACCAAGAGCAACCACATTCTCTATCATCAACCGATCAGAGACCCCGCTATTCTTATACTGGTTCGACCATGAAAGCGCACCTACCCTCGAAGCTTCATTGAACATTGGAGAGTCTATTCGGCTTGAGTCGATCGTAGGCCGTGTATGGATAGCCATCAACTTTTATCAGCAAGTTATACCGATAAGTGGTATGTGCGTTCACCAAGTACGGGATGATTTCAATGAACTCATTGCAGATTAGAATCAAAAGAAGGACTTCTTGATGTTCTGGTTGGTTTGATGTTTAAGAAGACGAAAGGGGTTCTAAAATATCAGAACAGCAATTGTTTTTTTTTTTCATTTTATTTTTTTCATTTAGTATTTTGTATACATGTGTATAGTGCAACGTGACCACGATATAATGTCACATACATGAAGATATACGAAAACCAAAAATATAGTATCGTTAATTAATTATAAAAACATATGCTTATGACATAAATTCTTTATTAATCGCTCAGAGCATGATGTAACCCAAATAATATTAATCCAATGAGCACCTTAAGGCATCAACGATTGCGACTGAAGGATCAACTCTATTTGCTGTATCGTAACAAATAATCAAATGTCCCTTATTTGCTTATGTGATTTTTATTCATAAAATGCATGAATTATCAATTATATTTATTAGGTCATCCGTAAACTTTCACATTCTTAATCAGACTATAGTGTTTCCTTATGTATCATTTTCACTGACAAGTTCCATATATATCTTGAGGGATGGATAACAAACGATCAAAAAATATTCAGATATTCAATTGTTCATTTTTCCCTCAAAGCTATATACATATAAGAAGTATATTCAATAGACAGGTGCGTCATTTTATATATTCTATTCCCTAACATTATTTCATCATTTTATTTTCATCAGCCAATCAACGACAGTTAACAGACACCATAAGCAAACCCTTAAATATAGACCCAACCAAACCGAAGACCCTACAATTAATGCGATTTTAGCTCGGCCCGAGGGAAACATGATTATTAGTAACGGTGATTGTTTTTGTCATATCGCTCCGCTCTGCAGTAATTCTATTCTGATGGGGGTCATCGTTTTGCAAATTGAATGCGAAGCCCAATTAACCAATGGAAGATGTCCCTATGCAAAACCAGGAAGACAAAGTAGCAACGTCATATAAAGATGTGACGATGTAGAGCCTTTTTTTTCAAATTATTTGAATGTTTATTTTTTGGCAATAAAAAATCTTAGAAAAAGACAAGGAGGGCATCCCTACGTGACTTAAAGATACTTTCAAAATTAGTTTTGTTTTGCAGCAAGTAATTTTTAGTTGGTTTGATATTTCTTTATGTTACTACATGTATATAAATTGCGGTTCAAAAAGTTTTGTTTTGTTGCAACTAAAATACAAGTTGTTTTAATATAATCAACTAAAACGAGATTTCAAAGAAATAATAAATCTAAACAAATAAGTTAACCCACGACTGTTGTGGAGTCAGGCGCGACGTCATATTGAGTTTCGGACGAATGGTCGATTGATTTAAATGAAAAGAGTACTCCATTGTGTAGTAACAAATATGATTTTGTTGCTGATAAATCCATTGGTATGTTTAATACTAACAAACAGTTGTAAACAACAATAAAATTTGATTACTTTCATTGTCTTTCAACCACGACTAATTTTATTTTCGAAATCATATTATATATCAGATTTTTTAACAATGGAAATTATAATAAAACAGCTCTTTGTGATATCATGTCAAAAAACACGCATTAGAAGAATACGTGATACAGTGTTGATAACCATAATGAAACGGTGGAATGTAATCTAATATTGCTTAGGAATTGGTTGCACGTGAATTTGGGTGTCTGCATGGTTGCCATGGGAAAATAACAATACTCTAATATGATGTAACAGTTTGATATGGTATATGACAAATAAATTCCGTCGAATCATAACATAAGACTCGGTCACATGTCACATGGCCCTTTAGGCCTAAATATCTTCTTTTATAGTTTTTATTCGCATCTTAAGCCCTTCTTGCACTTATGCCCTGGCCTGTTCAATTGCTGCTCAGACAAATAGGGCAATCTGGAAGGCAATTAATTGACGCCGTTGCTCTTAGTTGTCGTGCGTAAGTGTCATTATACACCATCATATGCCATTGCTGTTGGAATATTTCTCAACGTGACATTGCTTTGAAGGCAACCTTAATCCTTAACTTGGGTTGGGGTACCGTTTTTAAAGACAATGCAGGAGGTTGAAATTTGTTGCGTTTATATATTAAATTCTTACATTTTATTTTATATAAACTCTCAAATATATTTATGGGTGATGTAGGAACCCTCAGATATAAGGGAGGCGCTTAACCACTCTTTTATATTCATATATAACCACTCTCATTCAACTTTTTAATTATTTATAGTTCAATTATAGTTCGATGTATTAAAAATGAAACTATTAATTGCTGCATCGATTGAGTGATTTCGCTCAATAATAGACTTCTATCTATCGTAATTATATTTATATTGAGGGAAGTATTTCTGAAAAAAGCAGCAAGTATATACAATGTAGTCTCTATAGGGCTTCTAGACATTAAAACAGTTTGATTTTTTTTTTGGCATTGCACATTCAAACTTTACATTTTTACTCCACCGGCTCTATTTCCCCTTTCGGCTTGCTGTACTTTTTCGGCGATTTAAGTAAAGGGGATAGGGAGCCATTCGCTATTTCTTAAATAACTGGGGTTTCCGGAATGGAATGTGCAATTTGAGATCTGGTTTCTGAAGCTCTATTAAGCAACATTGACATTTGTTACAAAATATATTGAAGCATTATGGCTAATTTTTTCTCATTATCTGTACCTGTCTAAGCCACATTTTATGAAATAATTATGCAATTATTGTAGTGTTGTTTTATCAGATTCTTGAATTGTTTAATTTAAAAACCTCAAAATATCATCCTTTTTGTATAAATAAATACTCCACTAAGCGTGGATTCAATCATAGTAGTGTTAACAACATCTCGTCTGAACGTTTATGCGGGAAACAAGTGAGAACTCATGTATGCATTACTTGATGTGATATAGCTACACGATCGGATTTCAAATACCAAACATAATACGCACATTATCTTATCGGGTCAATTCCTAAGTCTTGTTTGAACTTTGGTGAGGTTATAAATATGTAGCTATGTATAATGTTAAAAGAAATCTGAGACTCAGATCACACGTGTATCATCAGGATATATACTATTTAGTATATTTAAATTCCAACAAGTATATTTGATTAATAACAGTTGCCCAATTGTTCAAACACTTTACAAAATATAGCTTTCAGTAATACTCTGTGTTATTAAACAATTTATGAAAATTCATGAAAATTGTTCTATACTTCTACGTATTCAATAATTATTCGGTGTACATATCCCTTGAAAGTGCTATATAACCAAGCGGTGTTATTATTTTTCAAAGGGGTTTGGAACAGAGTCAGCATTGAGATAAAAAGAAGGAAGTTATCTTCAAAGGCTAGAATTTCAGCGATTGTAACGAAATGAAGTTATTTGCTCCTATGGTGACCAGACCATAACTGTTTATAGAAGACTACTGTACAGCGTCATAATGGTCTAAGTGATACTAATAGGTTTTGTTGCTCCTAAATGCGTGCGTAGGCAAAAGTCTAAAGGTTAGAAAAAACGCGTTCTTTAACTATCTAAACCGTTATATTCTCAATCATACAGACCCAAATGATGATGTTAAAAACTTTATTTCTTTACCTCTTTAACAATATTGGAACAATTTATTTAAATGCATAGTTATTAATAAAAATATAATTAATTATTAGATGTGGGTAAATTGCAGCGTCTAGTGGCTTAAAACAATGATTATCAGAGTCCGACCTTTTTCTCTGCCCGAATCAAGTCTTTCACGTCTTCTTGTATCCAATAATGCATTATTCATAATAAGAGACCTTACCAAGGTCAAACGTAGGGACACTATTGGATGCCTCATGCATTTTAATCTATCGCCCAAGGCACTATCCACCCACATACCATTATCATAATATAGACATTAGGATAAATCTCATCATGGTTATGTTCCGTTTCAAGCATGGATAAAGACCATAAGCATCAATCTCTATTGAACCATTCTTGTGTTTTTTCTCTCTTAGAGGATGCTATTGTTTGTTCCTAAAGCCCATTATTTCTAATTGAAGGGCTCCGTGCAACATTGTGTTAAGTCTGAAATTGATGTTTCGAGACAATTCAAACGAAAAATGTTGAAATAAATCTGAAGCTAGCTTAGTTATTTATAGGCCGATTTGTATGCAAAAAGAATGTGGTGAATGCATTTACTCATGCGCATTGCAATGTAAAAAGAAATTGTAAGAAAATATAGCAATAAAGCTTTATTAGTGAAAAGAATTAAACATTGACCATGCAAGTCTATAAAACACGTTTTGACTTTATCCTTTTTAGCGTGCAACAAAATGTTATATTCAATTCTTTTGGTCATATACAATAAACTAAAATTTAACACAATGTTGCACGCGAAAATTGCAAAACACGAATTATGCTAAGTAAATAAAACATTTTGTTGCACGGAAACAATCGCACAGAAAGAGCGCGCTATATAAACTATAGTGTACTTGTGTTAAGTCAATATAACACAATGTTGCACGGAAATATTTTGCACAAAAGTGTGTGCTATATAAAACAACTGTGGCTTGTGTTGAGTAAATAAAACATTTTGTTGCACGCGAAATGTAAAAAACTTGGCACTTAACACAATGTTGCACTGAAAACATGTTATCTTTAGGGATAGATAAGATATAAGCTTCGCACAAATGATAGATAATATCGACATGAGTATATTGCAAGCAAACAATCAAAACCATGTTAAGTAGACTTAACACAATGTTGCACGGAGCCCTTCAATTGATAAAAGTGTCACTGTAGAGATGAAGTAGGCGAATTTATCGCTTTAAAAAAAAGGAGATTTTATTATTCTTAGATAAACGTTTAGTCAGAAAATATCATTCACTGTAATTCATATTTCGTTTGTGTGTTTCTTATTATGTTTTGAAACGTTTCGCTTGTGAGGCCGCTAGCCGTTGCAGAACTAGATACTACACGATCAAGGCATATTATCTTTTTTGATAGAATCTTTCAAATACGCATTAATTCTCCTTGAAATTCCTAATAATAAAAAAATAATAAAATCTGGAATATTCATCAGTCATAATTGACCGAACAATGCAATAAATGTTGATATATTTATCCCTGAGATATGGTGAGCAAAAGGCAAACAAGAATTATCCATATCAGATGAAAATGATGGCTTCAAGTTAAAATTCTGTTATTCTGTTAAAATACCAGCAAGGAAGATTTCATAGCAGAAAAGATATTTCACCGAATTAACGTTAGTACTCCTGGTAAGGGAAGAGAGTTCCAAATAGTTTTATATATACTTCTTACATCATGGCCAATTGAGCACTGTTGATGGAAACATTTTCTCAACCTCAGTCCCTAACATCTGAATAATTTGCTGAGTCTCTTCTACTTTTGATATTATTCAGGCACAAAGTTTACTAAGTCTAATAATTTTACACCTCTGGCTTAATGTCTTAAAATAAAATTAAAAGAGATGCTCCAATCGATTCTGTTATATTAAATGCCATAAAGAAACTATTTCCAAGAAAATATTTCACTGATTTAATCGCTAGGTATTCTTGTTAATTCTCAGCTCAATTTCTAAGGATGTGTTTCCACGGCGGAAAAGACAGGGTGTTTTTTCACTGTTTTCTTTATAGGACTTTGAAAATATCTTCAAAGTCCTATAAAGAAAACAGTTAAAAAAACACCCTGTCTTTTCCGCCGTGGAAACACACCCTAAGACATGAAATAGAAAAATTAAAATCTTCATTGAATTCGAGACGTTCGAAAATATTTATTAACCAAAACCATAATTGGCTTGTAGCTTGGTTTGACGGTAAGTTTGATCAATGTGGTCACACCCCTAGAGGGCTTTAAAAGTCAAAGAAAAGAGACGGTTACCGACACTATCTGACAACTCGATTCTTGTGCCTAAACATTAGCAATTTTAAAGTAGAGCGGAAGTGAAATATCCTGTATCCCCACCTAACACCGAAAAATGTTACAGCCAACACTGTCTCTAAAGTTAATGTTATTATTCGTTGAATAATATCATTAAATTAAAAATTGAAGTAAATTAAATTAAAAAAAAATCTCCCTCCGATCGGAGGGGGCGAGTTGGTAAAAGCTTAAAATGAATTTTTTTCATCGCATTATCTCTTAAACACTCCATCCTATAAATGTGTCGCATTGGTCAAGATGTAATAAATATGTTAAACGCTCTTCCCATGGGGTGGGGCGGGGGGCAGAGGGATTGAAGTATATTTCCATTATCAGTCAACAATTTGCCAATGTGTAGTGTCGGTTAAATAAATCTTAGGACATCCGGATCTTCGGACGACCGGGCTTTCGGACATCCGGACCTTCGGACATCCGGACCTTCGGACATCCGGACCTTAGGATGTCTGACATGGAATCTTTTGCATTCTTGATTATCATTTGTCTCAGTCAGCACAATATAGCATCATTCTATTGCTGTTCTGTGTGTAAAAAGAAACAGGAACGTTAACGAAGTGATAGTTTCATTGCAATGGTTTTGCTATAAACTTGGAAATTTGCTAGGAAACGTTCAGCATGTTTACCTAGTCTCTATACATTTCAAAGAACTAGTTTGTATGTGCTATGTACATGAATAACCAATATATTGCAGTGAATTGGGGAGTGTACAGCGACTACACCCTGTCCTCTCCATCTTACACTACGACATCACCAAGAGCCGCCTCTTTCACCCTTATCAACCGATCCGCGACCCCGCTATTCTTGTACTGGTTCGACCATAACGGATTGGTGACCATGATCGCTCCATTAGATACAGGAGAATTGAATACAGGACATTGATTCAATCGTAGGCCGCGTATGGCTAGCCATCAACTTTTATCAGCAAGTTATACCGCTAAGTGGTATGTGCGTATACCAAGTACGGCAGAATTTCAATGAACTCATTGCAGCTTAGGATCAAAAGAAGGAAATCTTGGTTTTGATTGGTTTTATTTTTAAGATGACGAAACGGATTTTTAAACATCAGAACAGCAACTGTTTTTTTTTTCATTTAGCATTTTGTATACATGTGTATAGTGCAAAGTGACCACGATATAATGTCACATACATGTGGATATACAAGAACAAAAAATATAGTATCGTTAAATAATTATAAAAACCTACGCTTATGACATAAATTCTTTATTAATCGCTCAGAGCATGATGTAATCCAATGAGCACCTTAAGGCATCAACGACTTCGACTGAAGGATCAACTCTATTTGCTGTATCGTAACAAAAATTCAAATGTCCCTTATTTGCTGATGTGATTTTTGTCATAAAATGCATGAATTATCAATTATATTTATTAGGTCATCCGTGAATTTTCACATTCTTAATCAGACTATAGTTTTCCTTATGTAGTTCTATGAATTTTATTGACAAGTTCCATATTTATCTTGAGGGATGGATAACAAACGATTAAAAATATTCAGATATCCAATTTGTCACCCTTAGAGCTATATACACATATGCAAAATATTCAATAGACATGTGCGTCAAAGTATACATTTTGTTTCGTTACATTTTTCCATCATTTAGCAACGACAGTTTACACACCCATAAGCAAATCCTTAATAAAACACCCAACCAAACCGAAGATCCTACAATTAATGCGATTTTTGCTCGGCCCGAGGGAAACATGATTATTAGTAACGGTGATTGTTTTTGTCATATCGCTCCGCTCTGCAGTAATTCTATTCTGATGGGGGGTCATCGTTTTGCAAATTGAATGCGAAGCCCAATTAACCAATAGAAGATGTTCCTATGCAAAACTAGGGAAGACAAAGTAGCAACGTCATATTAAGATGTGACGATGTGAAGCCTGTTTTTCAAAATATTTGAACGATCATTTTTTTTTGTTATAAAACATCTTAGAAAAAAGAAAAGGAGAACATTCCTACGTGACTTAAAGATACAATCGAAATTAGTTTTGTTCCGTAGAAAATAATAAGTTGGTTTCAAATGTCTTTATGTTACTGTATAAATAACGGTTCATTGAGTTAGGTTTTGTTGCAACTCAAATAAAAACTCTTTAAACACAATTAACTAAAACGCGATGTCAATGAAATAATAAATATAATATACCCAGTAAACAGTGAACGTATTTTTCACATTTTAAATACGTAAAATAACACGTTATTTTGTGAAAAAACACGTTTTTTTAGACGTGAAAAATACGTCCTTTGTTTACTGGGTAAGAAGTTAACCCATTACTGTTGTGAAGTCAGAATAAAGTCTGGCGCGACGTCATATTGAGTTTCGGACCAGTACTCCATTTTGTTTTAATACATATGATTTTGTTGCTGATAAATTCATTGATATGTTTAATACTAACAAACATTTGTAAGCAACAATGAAATTTGATAATTTGCATTGTCTTTCAAACAAGACTATTTTTATTTTCGAAATAATATTAAATTATTTAATAATGGATTTTATAATAAAACATTTCTTTGTGAAATCATGTCGAGAAACACGTCTTAGAAGATTACATGAGACAGAGGTGATAACCTTAATGAAACGGAGACATGGTCAAATGTAATCCAATGTTGTCTAGGAATTGGTTGCACATGAATTCGAGTGTCTGAATGGTTGCCATGGGAAAATAACCATACTTTAATATGATGGAAAACTTCAACATAATATATGGCAAATAAATTCCGTTGAATCATAATATAACATTCAGTCATATATTACGTGACATAAAGCTCAAGTATCCTATTTTTTATATTTAGGTATGCTTTTCTTGCACTGAATCCCGGGATGTTCAATTGGTGCTCAGACAAATAGGGCAATCTCGAAGGCAATTAATTGACGCCGTTGCTTTTAGTTGTCGTGTGTTAGTATCATCATACACCATCATATCTCATGGCTACTGCTGGAATATTGCTCAACGTGACATTGCTTTGAATGCAACCTCAATCCTTAACTTGGGTCGGTGTATCGTTTTTAAAAGCAATGCATCGGAGGTTGAATTTTGTTTCGTTTATAAATTACATTCTTACATTTTGTTTTATATGAATCCTCAATTATATTTATGGGTGATGTAGGAACCCTCAATTTTAAGGGAGGCGCTTAACCATTCTTTTATATTTTTTATCTCACCACTCTTATTCAACTTTTTAATTATTTATAGTTAAATTATAGTTCGATGTATTAAGTACTAAGCTATTAATTGCTGCATCAATTGAGTGATTTCGTTCAATAATAGACCTCTATCTATCGTAACTATATTTACATTGAGAGAAATATTTCTGAACCAAAAAGCAACCAGTATATAGTTTCTATAGGGCTTCTAGACATTAAAACAGTTTGATTTTTTTCATTGCACATTCAAACTTTACCTCAACGGCTCTATTTCCCCTGTCGGTTTTATTTGCTTTTGCGGCGATTAAAGAAAAGGGGATAGGGAGCCATTCGTGATAATAATTGTAGTCATGGGACGGATCATTCAAACATAAATGCTCGTCAAAACAACAATTTATGGAAACAATGTATGCATTTTATCTCTGTTTTATGTGTTTTGGGACAGATTATAGTTCACATCACTGCTTTAATTCAAATCAGTTTATTTTCTTACAATTTTTAGGGGGAGCTATTTCCAAAATAACTGGGGTTTCCGGAATGGAATGTGCAATTTGAGATCTGGTCTCTGAAGCTTGATATTAAGCAACATTGACATTTGTTACAAAATATATTGAAGCATTATGGCTAATTTTTTCTCATTATCTGTACCTGTCTAAGCCACATTTTATGAAATAATAATGCAATTATTGTAGTGTTGTTTTATCAGATTCTTGAATTGTTTAATTTAAAAACCTCAAAATATCATCCTTTTTGTATAAATAAATACTCCACTAAGCGTGGATTCAATCATAGTAGTGTTAACAACATCTCGCTTGAACGTTTATGCGGGAAACAAGTGAGAACTCATGTATGCATTACTTGATGTGATATAGCTACACGATTGGATTTCAAATACCAAACATAATACGCACATTATCTTATCGGGTCAATTCCTAAGTCTTGTTTGAACTTTGGCGAGGTTATGCATATGTAGCTAAGTATAATGTTAAACGAAATCTGAGACTCAGGTCAGACGCATACTGTTTATCTTCAGGATATGTACTATTTAGATTATTCAAATTTCAACAAGTATATCTGATTAATTACAGTTGCCCAATTGTTCAATCACTTTACAAAATATAGCATTCAGTAATACTCTGTGTTATTAAACAATTTATAAAAATTCATGTAAATTCATGTAAACTTCTACGTATTCAATAATTATTTGGACGACATATCCCTTGAAAGTGCTATATAATCAAGCGGTGTTATTTTTTTCAAAAGGGTTTGCAATAGAGTCAGCATTGAGATAAAACGAAAAAAGATGTCCTCAAATGCTAGAATGTCAGTGATTACAGCAAAATGAAGTTATTTGCTCCTATTGTGACCATAACTATATAACTGTTTATGGAAGACTACAGCGTCATAATGGTCTAAGTGATATTAGTAGGTTTTGTTGCTCCTAAATGCGTGCGTAGGCAAAGGTCTAAAGGTTAGAATAAACGCGTTCTTAAGCTATCTAAACCGTTATATTCTCAATCATACAAATGATGATGTTAAAAAACTATATTTCTTTACATCTTTAACAATATTGGTACATTTTATTTAAATGCATAATTATTAATAACAATATTATTAATTATAAGATCTTTGCTATTGCAATGTCTAGTGGCCTAATTCAATGGTGGTCAGAGTCCGACCTTTTTCTCTGCCCGATTCGAGTCTTTTACGTCTTGTTGTATCCAATACTGCATTATTTATAATAAGAAACTGTACCAAGGTCAAACGTGGGGACACTATTGGATGCCTCATGCATTTTAATCCGTAGCCCAAGGCACTATCCATCCCCATAGCATTATCATAGTGTGGACATTACGATAAATCTCATCACGGCTTATGTTCCGTTTCAAGCATGGATAAAGACCGTGAGTATCAATCTCAATTGAGCCACCCTTGTGTTTTCCTAAAGGATGGTTCTTCCTCCAAAATCCATTATTCCCAATTGATACAAGCGTCACTGTACCTATGTAGTAGGCGAATTTAAATTAATTTAACACTACATAAGCATAAACAAAATATAGTTTACGGGAGATAAACATTTAGAAAATATCAGTCACTGTAATTAATATATCATTTGTTGTTTCGTATTATGCTTTTGAAACATTTCGAGAGTCAATCCGATAGCTCGTGAAGAATTTGATACTACAATAGTAGGACCTAGTTTTTTTTATAATGAAAAGCAAATCACAACCTATTCGTCGCAGAACACATTCTCGTACAGATATTTGTCGCGTCTTCAATGTGTCTGCCAACCTAGAGGCAAAGGCTATTATCAGGAAGAAAGTTCTGTAATTGAAATGATAAAAGCGGCTAGTGTATAAACATTTTTGCTCTTGATGGTATTGTGAAATTCCATTTGATAGAATCATAGACTACTTTAAGCAAATCACGGTAGAAAACTAACCTAACCGATTAAAAAATCCTTTTAGGAAAGTTGCAAGAAGGAAGACACACTTTTTCACGTATGCAATATATATGCAATTATGAAATATGCAAGCATAAATTATAAGTCAGCAAAATATAAGATTCTACTACCGAAAAACATCAAATCCGAGGAGAGGTTTAAGGCCTGGCCACAAGATAGACTTTTCCCATCGTTCTTAATTCTAACAAACCGTGATTTACAAAACGCTTTAAAAACACAGTGAGTGTTTTCAAGCGTTTCTCGTCCATTTTTCAATAAGGAAAACATTGCAACTCACGAGTTGTTTCATTAAAAAAAAACTAGAAGAAGGGCGCCGTGTGACCAGGCCCTCATTGTAATGTGAGAATTGCATTATAAAGGAAGTGCTGTTGTAGACATTTGTAACGAGATGAGGATTCTAAAGTATACACATCAGGACTAAAGTACTTTTGTGATATTATCAGTCTTTGATAACAAAGATAAGCTTGACAATAGGACAACCTATGCCTGCCTTAAGCAACTCATAACCAAGAAGAGTCTAGAGATGTAGCATTGGGTTCGTTTGATCGTCAACAATAAGTAATTTTCTTTAAAACTACTTGTTTCCTGGTATCTTCCATGTTTTCACCCACCATTACCATTCTGGGAAACATTTTAAACACATATATGATAACCGAATAGATTCTACATAAATAAAACAGATGAAGCGTTAAGATGTTCTATCATATTCTGAGAACTCTTTTCATGATTTTTATTGAGCTTTAATTATAAACATAGTTATAAAGTGGGTTATAGAGTACTATAGAATAGCACAATATATTTGGGATGATATTGGACCGCGGAATATTATTTCCTCTGCATATAAAATATGTTATTAATCAGCATACAGGTTAATTCTCGGACAAAATCGTGAGAGTATGATGTTGTTAAGTATATTTAGTGAATCTCGGCCTACAAATGAGGCTCAAATCCCTCTTCCCGCACACATCAGTATAATTAAGCAGCATTTTACTCTGGGATTATTTTGCATGGACAATTTCAGCATCGACATTATTGTTTTTTAAATGCCAAGCTAGATATAATTAGTCCAATCGCATTTATATGCGATACAACCGGATGAATAAAAATAACTATCATAAAAAGGCTCCTGCCAAACTACAAAAAGCTATAAATGTAAACCTATTCCTAAATAGGCTCTGAGCCTTAATAAAAACCATGAATTTCCTGCAAACAAAACGTTACTTGAGATGATCTTTTTCTGAGAATTAAGTATTTGTTTTAAATTCCCTCAGCAAGCTGATGCCAGATCAAAGACAAAGGCCGTTACCGAATTTCAAAAACCTTCTCTGTGAGATTTAAATGCAGATCACGCTAAGTGTAGCGCGGGGGTTAATACAGTTTTTCCTCTTATAACCCTGGTCTCAATTTATCCTATTACGTTCATTCGTGATATATAGTATAATGCTCTTGGGTAGATATTGGAAAGATTGATAGTAAGATATAGCAGATTATATGCACCCGGTTTTATGTAGAAACATTCATGTATTTTCTTTTTCGCGTTTGTAACCACGGCTCTTACAGTACAACTGGTTGAGAAAATGACATTGCGCAAAACTATGGTATTTTATTTTTAAAAACCAAACAAAGCAAACAAAAATGTTTAATCTAATATTCTAGGATCAACATATCTGATTTAATCATTTCAAGCAATTGGTTTTTATTTGAACATAAACATGTATCAGCTTATCTTGGAATGGGTTATACTTAGAAATTAAAATTTAATAATCGCATCTAAAAAGTAATTGCGTTGTTAGAAGAGAGATCACTTATCAATTATTAGTCTACCAACGGAACGGAACAGTTTCATGTATCACGATGCAATTTCAATAGTTTAACTTAGACTTATGTCAGACAGTGATTTAAAGATAGTAATTTTAGATGCCAGGAGCATGATGACATCATTTGATAGTAAATGAACAACTAATCGTGATTTTGGCATTAACAGTTCGGGAGATGTTATCAACGGATTTGGGGATCATTTCTTGTAAAACATGATTTATCATAATTTGTAGTTAAACGTTCTCTTATATTGAATTTTCATCATCCTTTTGATGAAAATGGTGTGCTTGTAGCTTAAACCAAACTCTATATTATTAATGACATTTCAATATAGACAAGTTTTCTGTCGTGTTTCATTTGGCGCAATTCGTGGGGTCCTGGAGAATGGTATCTGCCCTTCTGTAAACGTTTTGTTAAGTTTTTTATCCTGGCAAATAAAGTTCTAATACGTTATGTGATATTGCTAGTTAATCACATAGCATATGAAATAATAAATATTTATTATATTCCATGACAAAACTTGCATTGCTGCATAGCGCCACACTAAGGTCTTACTCAATGACCGATGGCGAGTGACAGCTAAATGCTTTCTTGTCATTTCCTATGTAGTTGCTTGGATTGTATGTACATGTATTAAACATTAGGACAAGGTGACTTAAAGATATGGAATTGAAAATGAGCAATATATCAACAGTATTCAATTTAGTTTGAGGTATTGGGCAGACACAGAGTCATAAATTTGTCTCGACATTATGAGAAAGACACAATTCCATATTAAGGTTGGTAAAGATTGACTTTGATGATGCAAAAATGAGATAAAATGAGTTGGTTCATCCTAGTCTTTCATACATTGCATATGACAGAGCAACATTAGGAATGAGCTGGCATGATTTGTTCTACTCGCACATATTGTTACGTATTGCTTAAACGTTACCCGAGAACACACCCGCCCCTGGCGAAAATCACATCATAAAACATATTTTTGTTATGACGTATTTTTAGGTGACTGACGCGGTGACGTTATACGTCTTTGTCATAGTTACAACGTTACTAATAACGTCTTTTAATGTCTTTATGACGTCATGATGACGTCGGATTTACATTGAATGTTTGCGGTAACGTTGACGTCTATGACGTTGGTGTGACGTTATCTATCGACGGGATTCGCCTGAGGGGGGGGGGGGGGGGGG
>LQRL01036844.1:6587-17379 GCA_001703475.1 Hydroides elegans
GCAAATTACATGTTAAATGCGAACGCCGACGGTGCGAGCGCATTTGTTAAGCCTTAAAAAAATAAATACCTTTTGTACAATATTATTTCCATAAAATTGTCATTCGCTATAGCGCTAGTGTATCAAATGACAGTCGTCTGGACAAAAAGACGGACGCATAAGCCGCAACTTTTAAGCATTGGGCATTATTCACATTCCTGACAATTATGCTTAAAATATGCTTACAAGGGAAGCCATGCGTGTTTTTACTTATGTACAGATAAGACGAATCTTAAAAACCAGATTTTTTATTGAATTATTTGGAATACGATGGTCATGTTTTTATCATATATTGATATACATATAAGTTAGTTCGTTTTAGGTTGAAAAACATCGCAACATGATTACTAATATGAGAGATGTTGAGCGTTAGATTCGTAACATTTGTGCATATCGTCTCAGGGTGCGACACAGATTTTGCTCAGCTGATAGACACCGGTCTATTAGATTCTTATTTTTAATAGACCGAAGAAGACCTTCATAGACCGAATATGAATGATTATTTTTTAAATGTGTAGGAGAGGATTTTTCCATTAAATTCGTAGACATAGTTCAATTTCATACGTTTGATGCTAGGCAAAGGTGTACTTTACCAACGTCATGAAAAGTAACACTAGCGTGGGCAAAATGACATAAGCCATCGATATTCAACATTCAAATTACATGTTAAATGCGAGCGCCGACGGTGCGAGCGCATTTTTTAAGCCTTAAAAAAATAAATACCTTTTGTACCATATTATTTCCATAAAATTGTCATTCGCTATAGCGCTAGTGTATCAAATGACAGTCGTCTGGACAAAAAGACGGACGTATAAGCGTCCGTGCGACCGCTAAGGTAAACCCCTGCTTAAGTATGCGTCAGTGGTCTGTGTGTGAATTTCAAAGTAAAATTCGAGCACTGACGGTCGAATCTAGCAGTGGTTTAAAATAAGTGTGTTTTGCCATGCACATACGTCCATGTACAATGTGTATTGCTTCCTAGATTGAACCATCTTCACATTGCATTGAAAATAAAACAGATAAAAAAAGAAACGTGTAATTGCAATCCTTAAAGTTAAAACGGGTTTTGGAAAATATTCCTAATAGACACCGGTCTATTGGATTTCAAAATCTAATAGACCGAGCCAATTTTTAATAGAATTGTCTATCGGTCTATCGCTTATGTTGCACGCTGTCGTCTCATAGGCTCCTTTGTACGAGTATGTATCCCGCCTCCCGTTTACCAAGTTACTTTAAGTGCTTATTCTTGCAGACCACTGTACTTCACCTTCAAGATTGACCAATCACAAACTATTTATTTTCCATGTTTGGGGTAGTAACTAGGAAGTAAAATTCCTCGTCCAATCACATTGCTTGAATCCCGATTCGTTTGGGGGAAGTAACTATGGCGTGACGTGGGTTGATCTTGAAGAATACATGATAAAGCACAAGGTAGAAACCCTCGATAATCCGAGGGTAAATCGCGATTACCTAGGCAGAATTGAGGTATCATTGAAAAATGTCCGAGGTATAAATCGATTTCATCGAGGCATAATTTGGGTACCCTCGAAAAATGTCCTTTTTCTGCATTTTTCCCTTAACATTGATGCTATATTTCTCAACCAAAATCCCCCTGCTATCACACACCATGTTCCGCTCTCGTACCTTGCAAATTTCCTCGTCCTACTCCTAGTATGAGGGCTTTCATGTTATAGGTGTTTTGAAATAGGGAAGAGTTCATACAGCTAAACTATTCAAATGATATCATATGCGTCAAGAATAGATTGTTCAATCATCTTCCGAAAATAGCACGCAATACGCCGTTACGAGACAGATATTGGGATAATCATCCCAGCAGAAACTTACTTACATACCTCGTTTTCTTCGGTAATCAATGCTACATAGCATTATATTTATTTATATATACACTTAATATACTTACACACAGGTCGATGATTGTGAAAATCTACAAAAACATGCAACAATCAAGAGAAAACATGAGTTTAGTGTGTTTTTCGCCATTGTTTATATAGCGATAATCGGGATACGACAGATAGACATTTCATTCTAATGGATTGATATGGGGTCATTTTAGTACCAACTACTTTGCTGACAGTGTTGTTAACAACCCACTTTCCTTACGTCTACATTAAGCATTTGAGATATAGTTGTTTGTCTGTGGCGCTTTGGTGTGAATCATTCGTCACAACGAACTGCATTTAACGCAGTGAAAATATGTACATTGACGATCTGCAACGTCGACATTTTGGTTAGATTTATTAAAATATCGAAATTACGAGTTTCTTAATCTAGATGAACCTTTTTAAAACGCATCTTGTTCGCGGTTCCTTTGTCTGAAGTATTTCTCATAGAGCTCTGATACTTAAGACAACAAATAAATATTGCAGATGTTCAATGTGTTTCATTTATATGTATATAATTAATTTCAAAAGGAGTAGTTATATGTAGGACAGAGCGAAACATTTTTATCTACATAGCTAGGATCTTGTTGGACACAATTCATGGAGAAATCAAGAACAAACAAAACAAAACGAAGCTTTAAACGAATACACTGGCTCTCAATATCCATGCAACTCATGTCAATGATTGATTTTAAATGGGCTTTGATCTCGAGATTTACAATCCAAGTCGCATACATAGAATATGATAACAAAGAAAATTGGGGTTCTTGGACATAAATGACTATGGTAACCTTTTGTATTAGTCTGTTATTCATTTATATTAATAGGCCTTTGATCAAAATGATGATATATTTTGCGTCTTATTATTTTTCTTTTTATATCCCAGGTTAGAAGGCATTGTTATAATAGACAGCATGAAATACTCAAGAAGAATTTTAAAAAACCGAGCTAAGTATAAAAGGGCGAATCCCAACCGCAAATGGCATTCAAAGGTAAATAATTTTCAGTTGAACATTAAAAAATGGATCAGCATTTTTGACAGTTGTTCATATTCTAGTTTCAACAGATATATTATGTTTTGTCTATCAATATAATACTTAACCCTACACGATATGGTATAATGTTCAATGTTCAAAAGACAAATATTCTTTCAAAAAATAAACGTTAATCAAATAAAATTTCATTTTTTTAAATTGTCACGTGATATACAAATTCATCCAACGAATCAAAAGCATGCGCAATGGAGTGACTGACATCCTGTCAAGTTTAATCGCTGAAATCTGGACCGCAGTTTAATGACCATTAATGACCAATCATCTCAATTTTGGCGTTTTGATGCATGCACACAAACCACAGTGCTATTTAGCATTATTGTAGCTATAAAAATGCATCCTGAAGAAAAAAGAGAGCCACCTCACTAGCCTAGGCCGAGACGACCGGCTTCAACTCGAGTTTAAGGGCAAAATTTATTTTCATCAGCCAAACACTTAATCATGGAATGTAAACACATTCAATAAGAAACAAATAATGCCAAAAATATTCAATAACCATACAATTTTTGTATATGATAGGTTTGAATCGTTGTTTTTTTTCGCGAAAAAATAAAAGTAACAGTGGAGTTACATCTCTTAATTTGTTACTTAATTTGTGTCTGGTTACATTATGTTAAATTGTTATTTCGGCAATTAACCAGCTTAATGAGATGGACCATTCGAATGCATTTATTTGCAAATTGTGGATCAACAATGTCTTGAAATACTCGTCAAATCAAAGGTGCAAGCTATACAAAACGAGGGTAACGTCATAAAGTACAAATGATCTAATAGTAAAGAACCACGTATAAACAGAAAACTACGTACACAGTTTTACAAAATAGAAATGAAGGGCCTTACAATAAGGAGATTCAATATCGTAGTGGAAACCTGTTAAATCCATCACGCAACTCGTACACGAAAACGACTAGTTAATATATATTGCAATATATATTCACTAGCAAATGAAATCACAGACGGGGACAGTAAAGGATGGTTGAAAAATCAAATAAAATCGACTCGTTTTATTCTGTTTCTAAAGATCTTCTTCATCTCGGCCAGAGATAAAACCGATCAATTGATATATCAAATCATATAATCATATCAATAACTCAAGTAGAAAATAAATTACTCGAAGTGAAACCAAACAATGAACCGTGACCAGATAATATACAGTCTTTGATATTCTATGACTTATCTTCACACCACGCCTCACTTTTAGCATCCACTTTCAATGCACTATAAGAGAACCATGCGTTCTGCATATATGGAAAATAGCAAATATCTGCACAAACCGTAGGAAACCCTTGGTTAGAGATATAACGAACGATATCATACTGATAATGGCGACGTCCATCATGTAAAAAAATGATATAAATAAGATAAATTGTATGAAATAAGGAAAATACGGACCTCTTCAATTTGGGAACAAAACAAAATCTCCACAAAAAACACATGCTAATTAAACTGACACAAAATGTTGCCCTAAGACAGCAATAAACCGACCAGAATTCTACTCTTCTATTCTTGATTTTCAATAAACGTTTTATAGACTTGATTGTCATATCCTTATAGACAAATTCAAATCACTCAGAGCATCTACACATGTGTTCAACTGGATATATGTCTTCTTTGCTTAGAGAATACGACGAGTAAATATCCGTGAACTAGTTTCGGAACTTTAAAAACACGTCAACAGAGCACTGCAACAAGGTATTTAATGGGAACCGAACTATTTATCATACTAATGGATGATCTCGATTCAACACCTCCTATCTACAAATAAGTAGACGACAGCTCAACGTTCAAGATAACAGATAGAGAGAAGCACACAGCAATATTAGTTTGCCAACAACAGTGAATGAAATCATAGAACGGACACAGAAAAACGACATAAAAAATTACACTGATAACACATGAAATGTTTGCAATTAGCCCAAAGGCACCAGCCCAAAACCATCGAAAGAGTAAAAACAATACCATACTTGTGGGAGTGGTCATCAATGACGATATAAAGTTAACAGACAAAATAACAAATATATTATCGCAAGCAGCTCGAAAGTTGACTTTTCTATTTCTATTTTTTGTTTGTTTTCTACAAAAGTATCGCGCGTCCCCATCTTGAATATAGTTGTCAGACATGGTCACCATGTATTACGCAAACGTAAAGTGAATATATCGAAAGAATACAGCGAAAGGCCCTTAAAATATCATATCCCGTTCCAGCATTTAGAATACCAGGCCTATACACACTCAAAGACCAAAGATATAAGCTTTCAATAAAACAGGTTGTTTCATACTTAAAGTGGAAAATATAAAGATAACGATAGGAGCTGGAGTTACGTAGAACGCTTCATTGCACTCTGACAGCCGAGTATGAACTAGCCCTTCAGGTTCATTTAAACTCGGCTGTCATCATGTAGTAAATCCCAGGTGAATGGAACTTTATGATGTATCTCCATTTTATTTAACTTAAACAAGAGACCCGCATCCTTAATAAACTCCTCCCAATAAAAAGTTATAAACACGATGATACACCATGCTACAAAATACCCACAACCCCAAGTCAAATCAAAACGCTTCCAAAAATACTTCATATAATACACACCATTGAATTACCAATGAAAATTTTAGAAAAATCATAGTATCATAGTATTATTACTTCTATGTTTTATCTAAAATGCCCTTTAAGAGCTCACATACTTAGATATAATAAGCTTCTTCGGAGTTATTTCGGGATGTTGGAAAATGGTATTATTGCAACGGGTAGTTGGGGTAAAAAGCCAAAATCCTGGCTAGTGTACGTATACTTATAAGCAGATTTAGTCTAATATTTCGAAATATGTATTGTAAAGTAACAATCTTCATCTATTTCGGTGGTTTAACCGCATGAACTCTCCGTGGCTTTTCCAATAAAATTCAATTTCAATTTTTCCAATGGTTTTTCCTTATATGTTTATACCAAATGTTTACCCCAAAATGGTAAAAAATATAGTAAACAATCCGGATTTATCGCTCGATCCTGAGAAACTCCGAATTGACTTATATATCTTCTCGCAATCGAAATATAGGTTGCCATAAAGTCTTCCAGGGGAATATCGCATGACATACCAATCAATTTTGAAAACCAGACATGTAACAAGTACACATACACTCATGACGTCACCACATACGGAAGATGAAAAAAATAAATAAATAAACGAAAATGGCACCAAAAATACTCAACATCTGTCTTGCCGTCGTAAGATGGACCCCAGTTGTATTTATTGTATCCGTGATTGTCTGGTCGTATTATGCATACGTCATTCAAATGTGCTTTTGTAAGTATTTTTAGGCCACAACGTCCGAAATAATCCGTCTGTCCGCCATCGCTGTTCTTGAAAGGCAAGATCTTTGGAAAATAGGACCATAGCGACTTAGTCATAGGTTCAAAACAAATGTCTCATGTCGTTTGCAAGTTTTTACCTAATTGTCTTTGAAATCTGATAGCCAAATTGGGAAAAAACATCGTCATTCGAAACATCACTCATCAGCTTTCTCAATCTCCGATTACAAGTACTTGTAGTACCTTTTAATTAGGTCCCAACCCAAAAGGTTGGGGGCCTATAGGTTTGGGGTGTATTTCCGTCCGTTTTATGGTCGAGAAGACGGGTTAATAGACTTAAATGAAAGGCAGGCGCGGATTTAGAGGGGGGCGCACCCGGCGCACGCCCCCTGTTCGCCCTTATATGTAAGACAAAAAAAAATAATAATTTGCGCCCCCCCCCCCTGTTCAGTCTGATAATTTATACTGTTGCGCCCCCAGGTTCAATATTTTCTGGATCCGCGCCTGAAAGGATTTCGCGTGTAGATTTGCCTGTTGGCAGATTCGGTCACCAGATATTGGCCGATTCTGGCCGAAACTTCCTAGCATCGTTTTTTTCTTCGAAACATGAGTTTTTACAGGCTGTATATTTGTAACATATGGTCGTAGAGACATGTGAATAGGTTCAAATTAAAGGTCTTGCCTTGGTGTCTATATGTGCCTTTTTACAGTTTCGGCCAGATTCGGCAACCCGAAGTCGGCAGAAATCGGCCAAAATGCTCACAAAGCTGTGGTTTAAATATTAGCATTTGCGAAACATTCAGGGTGGGAGAGACGATTGCGACCTTTTCCTGTTTCACAAATGCTTCCTTTTTTTGTTTTTGTAGTTTTTATTTCAAACAGTCGTTATAGTTCATTATAACTATTTCCATTGGTTACAAACTGGTATATTTATATGTATATATATAGCCTACACATATTTTTAATAAACCCAAACTTAAAGAGTGATTTCATTACAAACAAAACATAATCATAGTATAGTATAGCATATAACCTTGTTATATGAATGGTTGAATTCGGATAACTGGAAGGGATATTTTGCGGAATACTTTAAAAAGCGAATTAAAAAACATGAATTGGTTCTGACTATAATTTTTATATTCTTGAAAGGATGTCTGAATGTGTTGATGCTTCTAAACCGTTTTTACTATATGCATAAATCTTAAAGTGGCGCGAATGGGGATGAAAAAAAGTGTTATATCAACTTTAAGACTGTACTTAGGATTGTTTCCTGAAAGTCTTTGTGTAAACAGTGTTTGTAGTTGTCAAAATCAGAAATATCTCATATGTCACCTGCACAATTACGTAATGTTCCATAATTTTTATTTTTGTCTTTGCAGTTACAATAGAAGACACAGCTGAAAAGGGTAAAATTTATTAATACTGTTCACTGCAACGATATTTCAATGTCCATGGGACATAAATATATATAGCTTTGTGATGAAATATTAAGAATATACCAAAACAGAAAATAATAAGCTTTGTCCATCCCCTCATCATAAATTCTGGCTCTGCGAAATTACTATTTCAATAAGTTAGGTACTTTTTATTGTATTATACCACACTGCTTAAAAATAGTATTCTACTAGGGTAACTACACCATGTACCATAAAGTTGAGACAAATTTGAGAGCATTTAACATTGAAACGGATATGTTTACCAAATATGTAAATTGGATAACTATAGCTCATGCTTGAATATTGATTATTTGCATTTTGTTGCAGTGTTATTGTTGCTGTTATACCATCCCATAATCGGAATTTTCTTATGGACTTACTGGCGTACAATTTTCACAGATCCAGGGCCAGTGCCTAAACAGGTAAACCTTATCCTTTCCATTGTATTACGGAATTGTACGCAAAACGAATATTCAAAAACTTCTGAGTAAATGCATACAAGTTGATTAAATGTTAAAATTTATAAAACATTAAACACTAAGTCAGTAGTGATAATATATAAAATGTTACTTTTATGTTGAATCGTCTTTCTTGTTTTCAGTTTCACTTGTCAAGATCTGATATAAATAGATTTGATACCGCTGAGACAACAGAGGCTCAAAATGAAATACTTGCAAGGGTTGCTAGAAATCTACCCATTCAGTGTCGCACTTCATCTGGAGGTAAAATAAAGATATAATGATAAACAGGAATGGTGTTTAAGTCGTTCAAGAAACAGACATTGCTATGTGAAATGTTTTGGGTTTCGTCTGTCCGTCAATAGTTCGTCCGTCTCTTCTGCTTCAAGGTATGTATCTTGTAAAATCACATGCCCATAAATTGACATGTTAAAAGATTTTCACATCATTCATATGTTTGAAAGACAAATTTGATAGCTATGCTGTATTTTATTTGGAAATGACATACTGCTTATGGCATACAGTTTATGGTAACAACTATAATGTTACTCATGTGGATCATTTTGAGTCTTTCTTGAAAACTTTCTAAACTAAAAGGCACGTAAAGTTTAAGTAACGGTGATGTTAATCCTGAAAGCAACATTTATCTAATCATAATCATTATATTTCAAAGAATATATGTCAATATCTGTTAGCTATTTTCATTGTTTTTGCAGGAGTGAGATACTGTGAGAAATGTAAATGTGTTAAACCTGACAGAGCCCATCACTGTTCCGTGTGTGGCATGTAAGTATGAAAACATAGTTTAGTCTGGAATTATTTAATGAGAATTTCAATATGTATGTTCACAAAGCTTTTGTGTTTAAGTTATATCAGCCGTTCAGTGCGTATCATTTTAAATTCGAGTAAAAATATATGAATAAATATCTATTTATAATCAATCATATTTGCTCTTACTTAATACAAATAGTTTCGTTGTCGAGTTAAATATATAACTCATTTCTGAATTACAATATGATGACTTGGATTCTTTATAAACAAAATATCAAATCAGCATTGCATTTAATTGTTTTTTTTTTTTTTTTAGGTGCGTTTTAAAAATGGATCACCATTGTCCTTGGTAAGTGAATTTGAATCTATTGTGAAAAATAAGATATGTTACCCACACTAAATGAAAATAATATATGTCATCCTCAATAAGATAAGCAATATGATATTTAATGCCACATGAAAATATGACGTTTCTCAATGAATTGTTTATATTTTTCCTCATAAATTTCAGGGTGAATAACTGTGTTAACTTCACAAACTATAAGTTCTTCGTCCTGTTTCTTGGCTGGGGCCTCACCTACTGTCTGTACTGCGCTGCTACTTCTGCAAAGTATTTCGTCAAATTCTGGAGTGTAAGTATAAACTTTAAAGTCGGTATTGAGTAGAAATGATTTGTGTTAATTCCTCTTAAATAACGTACTTATTATAAAATGTTATGTTAAATGTTATAGTAATATACAATTTGAAATGTACATGGTTTTCTTTATGACATCACATTTTAGAGGGAGTCATTATGTTTTAAGATACACGATACCAAAACAAAACATTCTAAATATATCCTTTTATGATTTGTAGTTTTGCATATTTCAAATATGTCTTATGTCTTTATTGTTTCAGAACCTCCAAGATGACATGAACAATTTACATATAGTATTCTTATTCTTCGCTGGCATTATGTTTGCCATTAGTTTGGTGTCACTGTTTGGTTACCATCTGTACCTCACGGCTGTCAATAGATCTACTTTAGGTGAGTGTTGCGCTAGGAAATAAGATTTTGTTGATGTTTTCAGATATATGAATTCGATCGAGTTTTAAATATGTGCCAGTATTGAAACCATACTTATGTATGAATCTGATATAGGTCAAATTCAATTGTCTTATGTTTTTGTTTTATATGAAACATTCCAATTTTAAATAGTGTTTGAAGTTTATGTAGGAAGTCAATGATATTTGAACAATATTTGTTTTGTACACATTTATCATTTAAAGCCTTCGATTGAAACAACACGTATAAGGCTATTTTATATTCAAATAATGAAGAAATGATATATTCTTTGCATTGTTTGCAGAATCATTTAGAGCTCCAATTTTCCGAAGTGGTCCCGACAAGGATGGCTTTAGTTTGGGCAGAGCTGCGAATTTCCAAGAAGTATTTGGTGATGACAAGAAACAGTGGTTCATTCCCACCTTTTCCAGGTATATATCTTTAGTTTTCAATACAAATAAAACTTCAGACGTTTTCCCTTTCTTATTCATGAATGACATTCGCAATCAATTTAAAGAGGTTGTCTTATGCAAATTCAAACACTTACAAAAAATATAGATTCTATTTATAAACTGACCCATAATTTCAGTATGAATTTCAGTTGTTTGTCCATAGAAATGTTTATTAGGCCCCAACCCAAAAGTTGGGGGCCTATAGAGTTGGGGTGTCCGTCCGTCCGTCTGTCTGTCTGTCCGTCTGTCCGTCTGTCTGTCATCGTTTTCTTGTACGGGCTAGAACTTTTGAACGGAAGGTCATAGAGACTTGGTTATAGGCTCACATGAAAGG
>LQRL01036845.1:0-19395 GCA_001703475.1 Hydroides elegans
GTGGTTTGCCGGGGGATGAGTTTGCCGTTTACCCATAAGTTCTACTACTAGAATTCGTCCGGACTGGAGCCAGCAGGCTTGGCGCAGAGGTTAGCGCGTTCGCTTGGTAAGCGAAAGGTACGGGGTTCGATTCCCGAGACTGGCACCCATTGGTCATTGTCCAAATATCAAAGTATAACACAATATGACCCAAACAGGGTTGGCCGTGTCGTTAAACAAATCAAATCATTTCATTTCGTCCAGACTGGTTTGCTTTGATGATTTAAAACATTTTCCCTTATTATCGGAATACATAAACGAGTCGAATCGGTTGAAAAATAATGAATACATTTGAATACCTTATTGAATAAATTGGTGGCCTTGCCTCAAGATGTGGGTTCAAGGTCAAATTATCTGCCCTGAAAATAATCTACCTCTCTAAAAGTCTCTTGATGAACGTCTTATCTGTTTTGAATATGATACCCGATTCCCTAACAAATTTTACTACTAACAGCTACACGTTGAATCATATCTTTAGAAACAAATGGATTATTGCGGACCTCTATCCTTCAACTTCAAAATTGACCGATCACACCAAGCTATTTATTTTTCAATGTTAAGGGGACCTATCTAGGAAGAGAAATTCATCGTACAATCACATTGCTTGAATCCGTAATTGTTCGGGGAACGTAACTATGGTGTGCTGTATACTGGTCTGTAAAAATAAAGCGCCCATTATTTGTGTGATCCCCGAAAATAACGTTACAAATCTTATACCGCACAATTTTTTTTATCATTTCTCTCTCTCTCCTTTTCAGTGACCAAACTGATATCCATCGAGTGTGAAGGAAAAGAATAATTGATGTCGAACCCTTTTTCGATATTAATGCCGTGCAATTTTTGACAATATGGACAAATCAAGTATCAAATGTTACCAGTCTGGTTTCTTGTAACTTTCATGTGAAGTTTAATAAGAGTTTTCGTGTTATCATCGTTTGTTTGAAAAGGAATTGGTATGTTTCGAATTTTTTTAAAGTGTTAAACTCTTTTCCAAATAATTTTATAATGAAATTGGCAAATATAGGAAATTAGACTCATAGCTAAAAAAAGTCATCTGAGGTAGAATCTTATGCTAAATCAAATTGTTGATGATTTTTTTTTCTTTTTATGTTTAATTGGAATTTTGAATCTGTGTGTGAATAAGTAGTTTATTTTTATCTATCACCATGGCATAGTAGCCTAACGTTTTTTTTTTGTTTTGTTTTGCAAGTTTTTAATTATACATGTAGCTGAAATACTAGTTGAAATACTAACATATATAGAATGAGTTTTTATAAGTGTTTCCTTGATAAGTATAAGGTCCAAATAAATTGGAAGTCCGACTATATTTATGAAACATAAAAGTAAATAAAAACTAAACGAGTGAAGCTACCAATCGGTATTGTCCTCTGAGGTCCAAGCTATTAAAAACGTATCAATGTCTCATTTTTCATTTGTATTTGTTTAGTGTTTTCTGTGATACTGTAATTGCTATTATCGTGTGTGCAAGTTTAAGTTTAACATGAATCATACTTTACATCATCGAACAAAACCAAAAAAATAATAATAACAATAATAATTTAGCATCGGCATGTTAAAACATTATTGGTAAACTTTCCTATTATGATTTTATGTAATTTTCATGGCCAAAGATGTTTTGCCAATCTGAGTAGGTGTTTCTTTGATATATTTCCTTTGTTTTTTTTTTAAGGACAATGTATACCAATACAAGAACTGCACATTTTATTTGAGGTGATTGGTTATACTTTTATAATTTTTGCTCAATCAAATATAATGTCAACTCGTATGAAAAATGCGGAGCCAAAATCGTTGCTCTCAATTTTAACGCATCATGTCTATCATTTCACTGTATTTATTCACCATTATATACCTAATGTTTTTCACTCATTATGTATTGAAATAAATTCTTTTGTTACTGGTCTTATGAGTTTATATTCGATTTTATATCTGCTTATGGTGCTCGAATGCTGGTGATCTTGATCATCACTTCATTTTATGATCCTCATGATACACCTTTTTTTATGGAACTTGACTTACACTTAATGTATTTATCGGAGTATAACATGCTGTTTAAACATCAATTGTACAAACGAAACACTCGGGTGTGGTCTTTACAGCAGTACGGGTAAAACTATTTGATTTTAAAAGTAATTTCGAAATTTTGGTTAAACTATAAGAATCGATTGATTAGAATTTTTCGGCATTATTCGCATGAACTTCATTAAGAAAGTAACAAATGATGTATATGATGATATTTGGTTTTATCAATTACCACTTTAAAGGCCATTTATAAAGTAAATTGAAACATAGAATCTTTCAAAAATGAGAACATTTGGTTGATAACCTGTTTGTATTTATACACCGAAGTAAAAAAAACATATGGGGTGAATTTTGAGGGGTGTGGGATTTACACCGCTGTGGGAAATACACAGGTGATTACAGTATGAAAATATAGTTTGTCATTAGCACTAAGAAATAACACTCTTCTTGTGACTGATTATGCCAGACATAACATATAATATTAATATTGTTAAAATGAGATGTTTTTAATGACATTCAATTTGCTATGCGCCATAAGCTGATTGTCTAAAATATATCATCGACGCCTGAAAATCAAGGTTGTTTCTTATGTGAAAAAAAAAAATATATATATATGTATTTTGCCATAGCTCAACAACCAATCACACGATGAAAGCATTTACACAATTGGGGAAAAAGTATCCAAATTAGAATTAAAAAAAAAGCAACAACAAATAAATAGCACTTATTAATATCTTACGAGTGAATATTGTTTTCATCATACACTATGTATGAAATCCTTGCTATTGCTGAACTCTACTTTACAGAAAATTGTTTTAAATGAAATGCTCAAAAACATAAATGAATAATAATAATAAGTGAGATTTTACGTGCCCATTTTTAGAATAGCGAATATTTTCAAACTACGCGGGGATATCTTTGTCAAATGGCTTTTCTTTATACCATACTTTTCTATATAAGTTCGCAAAAACGTGGGTCACACAAATTCAACCACTTGTTATATGTCTCATCCATTTCGGAGCCGTAGTTGAAAAGCCCGAATCATTGTTAATGAGTAGGCGTCTATGATAAGTTTTCCCTCCGGAATTCCAGTAAATTGTTCACATTTCCACAAAAAAATGTATTCTTTTGAGAAATTATGTCCAATCTGGGTAGGAAATAGAATTGAAATTAATCAAAAGCCGAATAACTGCTGATTTTATTGCGTAGGAATTATAATCTCGTTCATGTCATTACATGAAAATAATATGTTAAATAGTCTAAATATTAATTGAGTGAAATACAAACAATATATAATAAATGTCATATTACCAATACATCGTTTAAGATTCAATCAACTGTAAGCGATTAAGGCAGGGCAAATTTTACATTTATTCATCTCGGAAACATGACTCATATGTAATTAAAAAATACTTCATTTGGCAGCGTAATCTGAAAAGCGCGGGTTGTTTAAATCGGGTAACAAAGTGCACAAAGACATGACTGCATTTTCGTGGTTTTGTCAATATTAGACTCCAAAAATACGTGATATATGGTATTCATTTCACATTGAGTGTCAAAATGAATAGATTACAATAAACAGTTTAAACAAAAATGTATGTATTTTTTTATTCTCTATTGGAAAAAAAATATTTATTAAGCGTTTAATGAATAACAAAATAATAATATTTAGTTTTAAAGATTAATATTGGAAGCAAATAAGATATACACAAACACGAGGCAAATCTAAATGATCATTCTACAAAATATTTAGCGTCATAGCTGTAGCTCCTTTGTGCAATGCGCATTTTCACGTTAAAATCATGCTGATAAAATGCAAATGATTTTGTAAATAAAATGCGATTACATCCGCATTTTCCACATAAAGAATGTGACACGGGCAAAACAAGGAATATGCCTAGATAATTAGGCTATTCAATAAAAATGAATTGCTCTGTTGTTGTATTTTCTTGTTTGCGCACCTTAAAAATGAGGAAATTCAATATTGTTATGTTGAATACCAACGGCGCGTGGCCTATATATAATTCATTTCGGTTAATAAAATCTGTAAATGTTATCTAATCTGCGAGGATAATCAGTCGGATCGTTTTCAGTTATGCTTAGATTATTATCAAACTTGTGCTTAACTTCTTTGGTTATATTCAAGGCGCTTTCTTCAGTAAAGGTAAGTCCACTTTTCGTGATTTTTATTCGCGCACTTTACTTTTCCAACCATTTATTTAATTTTTGATACATTACCATTCATTTTTAAAATGAGCGAATATAAAACAATAAATAACGATTTTTGTTCGCGCCGAATAATATTTAATTATTATAGTCCAAAAAAATTCGTCTCGTGTAATACTCAATCAAGATTACACAGAGGATGGAGTTCAGTTAAATAAAATTTAGATAAATTTAATTCTTCAATAATTCAACCATATTAAAATGTTATGCATGAATGGAAACACTGATCATTTCAATACCTTAAAAAAAAACGCCATTTATACAAATCTGTAATTAGAAGCGTTATTCAAAGACAAAATGGTTCTTATGATTAATTTCTAAGCAAACATATCATTTAAGTTCGGACTGAATCAGAAATTAAAAAATAAGATTACGTCTTTTTCATAATTATTTAATTTCAATGAGTATGTTCTCAAAGAACTTCTGACATATCATTTGAAAAAAGCTGTTTATTTTAAACGAATCACAAGTATATCAGGAAGAAACATCGTAGTGACTGATGTAAACGTGAAAATTTGCACCCAAAAATATTTTGAATATTTTTATTAATTGTAAAAATATACAATTTTCAAATGTTTACTCGAAATGTAAAATATATGCCATTGTAGAGAAAAACAAAGAAAGTGGCCCAGGAGCATTATTTTTTTTTCCTTTTGTAAATCGAGTATGATCTGGTTCTAAAAGGATGTTTTGTATGTCTTACCTAGACTTCTTCAACATTTAAGGATCTGTTATTTCTTCAAAACAATATTTTATCGCTAATTCAATTGCTTGCATGTAACAAACAATGTGTTTTCATGAGTTAGGCTAATATTAAATAAAGTCATTCAAAACAGCTTACATATGGTTGTCAAAACAAATTTGCGATTTCAAATATCTCAAAATAATCTAAATCTACGCCTTCAATTATGTTTTGTTATTTTCGCCATGAGTTGGAATTTATGATTGCTTAAAGGAAGATGAACATATGAATAGAAACTATTTTAAATTCTTGATCAAATATAGAATATATGCTTGGTACCAGACTTCATAAAAAATATACATTAGGAATAGTTCCTTTGTCACATGTAGGGTGCATCAAGCAATCCGCCTTTGCGTTGCTTTTAATCAGGACTATACTTTCGTAATAAATATCCTCCCCGCCCAAACTCCTCAACCCCCCCTCTCAACCACACTACTTTCCCTAACCACGGCCATCGAACGATAAGCACTTTAATTTATTCTGAAAATTGCACTGATAAATCAAAATGTAATTACTCAATAATTAAAACCTGAGTTGAGATTACTTCCTACTAATATATCTTAATATTCGTGTTAACCAATAACAGATGATTGAGGTTATTTTCCGTGAAAAATGAGGTGATCTAACACCCTCTTGTACCTGGCGGCACCCACGGTTGAAGGGCTCCTTGCAACAATGTGTTAAGTCTGAAATGAACGTTTTGAGAAAAGAGGCAGTAAATGTTTTAAAAATTATCATTTATATGGTAAGCATGTGGCTAAAAAAATGATATTATCATGTACGCATTGATTTCGTAGCATAATATAAGCATTAAACATGGATCTATAATCATGTGACACTTTGCAATACATTTTAGCGAAACATGTTAAATAGACTTAACACTTTGGTGCACAGAGTCCTTCAGTTTATATATATAAAACGCATTCTGCATGGTTGACAAAGAAAGGAAAATGCATGCGCGTGCCAATTTGTGGTCTCATTATCTCTCATTACATTTCCGATTTCATTTGAATATCGGGTGTTTAATTTAACATATTTTTACTTTTTTTTTCCGTGTAAATGAGTTGTCCCCAAACCACAGATAGAATTCTTTGTTACATTTGGATGAATATGTACATGTATGTTAATCATTTTTCGCAATAAAGTGATAATCAAACATGGTTGTTTTAAATCAAAATCTTATGTAATATTTATATTTAGTGGTGTAAAATAATAAGAACTTTGTCCCGAAAAAAAAAAATATGAGGTATTTTAATATATGTGGTAGACCATTATTTTTTTGTTCTTGTAGTAAACTATAATTTCATTTTCATAATATTACCGATATCATGACTTTGTACCTACTGCACTGGTTTTGACGGGTTATGTACCTCACGTATTGGTTCATTTAACCTATTGAACTACATGAACTTTTAAAAAGGTCGATGTGCAAAATTTAGTTCAAAGTTTGGAGTTATGTTTTGGTATGAACGAGTGCAAATTACATAAATTCCTATTTCAAACGTTATGTTTATTCCTGATGTATTAACAAACCTAACTGTGTATACTGATGTCAAGTCAAAACACTTATACAAAATTGTAAGAAGGGCACCCCACGACACATTTTTCAAAAAGTTGTTAAATCACATTAAAACAACATAACAAGTATGAACAACAGCAAAATAATGGTTTTTGAACATTAACATTTTGCAAAAAGGTGTTCCTTTTTTCCAAGCCAGCTGGGCTGTTCCTCCTTTTCTAGCCAGCTTGGAACAGAAAAGGAACACCTTTTGCGAAAATTGAAATGTTGAATATATCAAAAATACCTATCATATATTGTAAATAACAGTTTATTGTACAATTGCAAGCAGGTTTAATTAATTTATAAATAATAATTCTCAATATTTATTACGAAAATGAGGAATTTATCAAAAAAGGTGTTCCTCAATCTGCTTAAATCTCCAAGCTAGAATGAATTAGCTCGAAATTTCCAAGCCAGTTGGAATTTGGTGGGGAACACCTTTTTTGGGGAACAGCTCGTGGGGTACTCTTCTTGTAAATATTGCTGAATAGATGTTTATTTCTTTGCAAGTGACATTAATGAAACAGACCATAAACAGCTACAGATAAACAAATTTTCAGACTGTTTTTCTGAAGCGCTTGTACAAAAATGGAAATGCTGTTGTGAATAATTAAGAAATTTACCATAATAAAATTTGTTTTAGATAACGTCATTTTAAACAGAAATTATGCCGAAATGGTTGGATTGTACAGTTGGATATAATAAAGTAGATTTTATAGTGTTGCCTGATGAAAACATGAATGAGAAATCAAATGGTAATGTCATCTGTGCACAAAAAAAACAAGCTGTTTGATATGGGTTTGATTTTTTTCCAGGCCAGGCACATTCCTCCCTCCTACCGAACCGACATATGGCAACCGGAAACTGGTACTCGGGAGGTGTTCTTCCGATGTAAGGGTCAGCCATGCGACCAGTATTATAGGTCACTTGAACAACTGCATTCGCTGCAAGAGCAAATGAGGGTATGTTTTATGTTGCGGACACAATTATAATGTAGAATATACGATTATATAACGTCGCTTTTTAACGTTTCAAATAGTAACTCAAACAGCTTTATATATGTACGTTTTATAGTAGTATAAATAAAAATATTTTGATCACAATTTCAGATGCCTTCAAACATTAACATAAAAACAAACAAACTTCGCTAAAATAAGTATTTCGAAATTATAGGTCCAAGAAGGCGTGAACCACGACATGGGCGATCCAACTCGAGGCTGCATTGTTTATACGGAAGAACAAACGGAAGCTTTGACGCGTCGAGTGCATGCGGATCGCCATCGCGAACATTCTGAACATAATCGCGAACATCGTGAACATGTTGAACATAATCGTGAACATCGTGAACATGCTGAACATAATCGCGTGAAACGAAAGCTCAATGATTTTGAAGAGGAACCCATGAAACTGTGGCATAATGATATAGTATATCTGTTTGATGGGACACATGGTAAGTGTTTTGCAAAATAAAATTCAAGTCTGAGGCGCCAAAATATTTGTGAAAACATAACTGAAAAAGTGAGGAAAAAATGGACACAAACTTCATCACAATTTGGTTTGGAATTATGTGTCGTCTCATTGTGTAATTGTAGCTTCATATATTTCGTTTATCCGAATATATATAGGGCTTCATGTCTGTGATTAAGTTTAATAGGTTCTATAAGATACATTTAAATAGGCTTATTCGCTTTTGTGTTTAATCTAAAAAAAAAGATTAATTGATTAATTAATTAATTGATTTTGTAGATGATGAAGAAAAGGAAAAGATACGCGCGGCATTTCGAACCTGGGAAGAAAGTACATGTATCAATTTTGAGGAGGAAGAATTAGAAAATAAAGACAATTTAACAGAAGAATATATTTTGCTCTCGAAAGAAATATACGGGTATGTTTTAAAATACATAAATTTGATAATATTAAAATAAACAATATGTTTTATGATGGAAATTCAACCGACGTTTGGATATAGTATGACGTTCTTTAAATTGTTAGTAACATAAGATATGCATAAGGAAATGCAACGGGTTCTAAGGGGGAAAAGGTTAATCAAGCTTTCAATGTGGCCATACCCTAATATTGATATTATTGGCAACCCTTTTATTCCGTTTTTTTTTTCTATAGATGCTTCTCATTTGTTGGAAAAACCGGATCCAAGTCGCAACTTATCAACTTGTCATCTCCATGTTTATATCTGGTATGTGTATTATTTTAATATGTTTACAATTAATAATATGTTTTATCTACATAATTAAATAAGTTGCAAAAAAAAAAAATCGGAAGAAAATGCTTACCGTATATATAATGAGCGTATAATCAATTTAATATGTTTCAACAATGTAATTTAATTTATATGCTTCGTGTGTGTTTACATGTCTTGATTTTTTTAAAAATAATGATTATTTGTTTAATACGGTAATTCACCAAATCGAACATACATACATACATGGAGTACATATATATATACTCGACAACAAAAGATGTGTCCGGTCGTTTTAGGTTTATATTTTTTCATTGTATAAAAACTGGAACCAATTAAAACACGTTGGTTAGTTTCAGTTATGTCAATTATAAATGGTCTCGCAAACCTTACAATCTGGATTCCGTTTGACGATTATTTCGTTCGTTTTATCGAAGGGCTAAGAAACGTTGATTTTGATCATCATTCAATGAGTATCGGAAGGAGAGGAAAAGCGCTATGTTCTATAAATAGTACAAGGTTTTCGCTACTCAAACCCGGTGAGAAATAATAAATTTCTATGCGACATGCGACGCAGGACACATCGTAAGATGTCGCAAAAGCGTGTTTTTGACGCTTGACTGCGAAAACAGTCTTTATCACGGTACACAATAAAAGCGGTATGATATTAAGATAGCTCACAGTCTCTATTCTCTGTTAAGTGCACTTTAAATTTCATTTGCTCCATAGCCTAGCTGTAATGCTCGAATAAACTCGGTTTATTTTGAAAGGGATAATTCAACCTGGCCACATAGTCTGGACATTCGAACGCAAACTGTCATTATCAATATTGTCTTCAAGGGTGCGCAAAATAGAAAAATTATACCAAAAAGCCGTTGTTGTCCTCGTTTGCCATATATGCGATGTCGCGAAATTCATTGAAAATGCGCTTGATATTGGCGCGGTTTCGCGCGAACAATAGATTGTTAAGTGAATACGCTTAAAATAGGTAGGAACATTGTAATCCACAGTTACGAGCTATGAGTAGCTGTTAAACTGTAATTTTAGCCGACTTATTACCCTAAAATTGAGTAAAATAGTCCGATCTGTTTATCGAAGCGTACGCTTGCATGCACTATTGCTACGAGGCTAGGGCGTGGAAATCGGCCATCAGGTTGTCTTAGACATGCACGAAAATGTGTCTTTTTATTGATTGAAAACTTAAGTTACGGATTTACCAAAGGTTAACTTAACGTGATTTTTCGATAAATAACGTGTGTTACGTGCCATTGTGTCTCCCGTGCCATTGTGTCTCCCCAATAGCGGTTTGCCATTGTGTCTCCCCGACCTCTACCATTGTGTCTCCAATTTGCCATTGTGTCTCCCCAACCTATACCAATGTGTCTCCCACTTTGCTCTCCAAAAAGGTTGCATTTTTATTCAAACAGGGGCAAAAGAGGTTATGCCCGTTGACATGTTGTCTTGCTCACCCATAAGATAACGGTAGTCATTGAAGTTGAACCTGTGGGACTTATTTATTCATTCGCTATTCGTTATTTGTATTTGTTATTCTCTCATTACTCATAAGATAACGGTAGCGATTGAAGATATGCCCGTCTTGCTCAAACATTGTTTGTTAAACTTATTGATAGAATCGCAAACACTGGCAGTATTCTATAAACAAACTGGCTTATAAACAATTTCAATATAGTAGATCTAAATGGAGGAGAAAAGTCACATACACACAGTATAATAAATACCTTGCAATATTTCAAATGGATATGTAGTCACATCCCAAAAGGATAACATATTAACACGGGGATATCCAGATTCCATCAAAAGTAATATCCATATTCCATCGAAAGTAAAACAAATATATAATAGATCGAGGATATCAAAGCCGGCGGCAAAGGTGTCAGTATTAAAGAAAACAAGATATTTTGGTGGGCAAAGTGGGCGACACAATGGTACGGTTGGGGAGACACATTGGTTGTGCGGCGACACAATGGTACGGTTGGGGAGACACATTGGTCGTGCGGCGACACATTGGTATAGGTTGGGGAGACACAATGGCAAATGGGAGACACAATGGTAGAGGTCGGGGAGACACAATGGCAAACCGATATTGGGGAGACACAATGGCACGGGGAGACACAATGGCACGTAACAAACGTGCTTCGAAGTAACCAAAAAATAAACGAAACGTAATTTTCAAAACTGTTGTAAACTCATTAATGGAGCATTAGAAAACCAGTGAAGGCAGCATTTGACATATTCAAACTGTTTTTTGAACAATTGTCCCAAAGTTGGCACTTCCGGTGCCTTAGGTTGTGCCGTTCGCGAAACTGTTTTATTAACTCCAGCGACCGCCGCAACTGGCTTGAATTATTGAATATGCGACTAAAGAGTCTAAATGTACCAATTACTTGTGAAAATAATAGCTAGGTATTTGAAACAGTCATGGAAATGCATCTTAGAGAGTTTGTGACTCGCTTGTTTGATCGTTCATTTTCAAGAGTTCACCGAATCGTCAATAGCAAATATAGAGTCGTAACAACTCCTAAAATAAACTCACATTATGTGCTGTTTAATTTGGTACATCATTGATAAAAATAGACTAAATATTTGTCAAGTTACAGAAGTTTGAACAACCGGACACTTCTTTTGTTGTCGAGTATATATTTTCGATGTGTTTTTTATTCCTCACCTAGCCGGATACGGCAATTCACGAAATCGAACACATACATTAAATTATCGATATGTTTTTATTCTTCACCTAGCCGGGTACGGCCATTCACGAAATCGGTCACACCCTAGGGCTGTAGCATGAGCAGTGAAATCTAGCTGTTTCAAAATTAAACAAATATATTGATACCCTATATACTTTTTATCTAATGATTTTCTTCAAATCTAGCCGGGTACAGCTATACACGAAATCGGCCACACCTTGGGTCTTTGGCACGAGCACCAGAGGGCAGATAGGGATGAGTGGATTTCGGTGAATTACGACAACATCGGCTATTATGCGAGTCAATTTTATACACAGAAAACGGTGTCACATGGTATTCCGTATGACTTCTCATCGGTGATGCAGTATTCGCCTCATGTAAGTTGCATTTTGATAATAAATAAAAACGTTAAAACGCGTCCAGAGGCGGACCCAGAAAAGAAAGGGTCACATGGGCGGCAAAAATCATTCATAGAGGCGTACGGACTAGAACTATCTAAAGGTGTAGTTTCAAGTGTTCGTCTTTACATGCAGCTATTTGCAGAATGTAGTGAGACCTGGGCTCAATCCCTATATTCATTGATATTGCATGGAAGTTGTTATAAAACTAAAAGTCGGTAAAAGTAGAGGCAACGCCGCGAAATCCATAGAACATCTGGTTTATTTTATTTAAATTTCGCAGTGATAAAAAAAAACACTTGAGTCTGTCCGCATCTAAAGACGAGAAACGGATTGATTATTAGAACACGTTTTTATCCATGTGAGTCTCAATACGAAATTCCCCTTGCAATCCATATGGCTATTTTCAATTTCTCTTATTTATTTTCTGCATGGTATATGTCAGTTAAATGTTATACGGGGTTCTCAATTTTTTATTAAGTAATGAAAACAACTCAAAATAAAAAGTTATTAATCAACACATCGGGGTGGTTTTTATTAATAGTTTTCTTTATTTGAAACCTCGCGCACCGAATTAAGGATTACATAATAACAATAAAATAATTGAGTGATTCTTTTTTTTTTCAATGTGCTATTTTAAATGACATGGATCATGGAGATCTGTTAAGCTGATAAATTGACTCAGCACCTTGTCTAAAACAACCTTCAAATAATTTAAGATGTTTCATAACTTCCATTTAAGAAATTATATAACCTGAAATCAAAGGATCTATTACTTAAATAAACATACTAATTAGAGGGATACATACGCGACGTTCCAATTAACCCAGGGTCTGATATCGGATTCCGGATATGACTTGGTCAATAAACCAAACGCCATGTTTATTTTGTGCTTTGTATATTTAGAGTCAACTATTTCCCTTTACCAATAAACGTTTAATACATTTGGAATCATTTAAAGGATGTTTTTCCCGGTTCGCGATCCATATATTCGTTGCATAATTCGGGATTTATGTAACGAAAACCCTTTTAGTATAAATTGAATGCGTCCTGATAATGATGATCAGTAGGATGGGCTGCAGTTTCATTAAAAGAATTCTTGAAAGCTTCACTTACAATTTGAAATTTTCAAACACCAACAAATATTACCAGGAAAAAAACATACAAAACTTCTTATCGTGATTTTTTTTTCAACAAACTTTAGAAAATAACGGCAACTTAGGACAAAACTTATTATGAAAATATAATCGAAAATAGATTTTAAAATGGAACACACAGCTAAACATCAAATGGAACCTGAAGTTGAACTAAAAGGCGCTACATTTTCTTCCATGTGGCACCAGTTTACGGAAGACTCAACATTACACGGTCTTCGGGGTACACACAGCAAGGATTCTCATGTAGCGCGAAAAATTATTTGGGTTGGTGTCATAGTTATTATGGGTGGATTATACTTTGGCATCGCAGGAATTTCTATCGTGAATTACTACAAGTGAGTGCAAAATCTACATGTATATACATTTGATGATTAATTAAATTCATTTAATATGTGAATGATCAAGAATTAAATAATAACATCATAAGCTTTCACAAGAAATTAAGCACTTCTGAATTTTGAAAAAGAGCGAAAAAAATAAAGGTTTGTCCTTCTTATTTTTCAAATTTGATATAATATTAATGATTTTTTTAAAAGATATACATGATGCTAAAACCGCCGACTGATTAGCGTTACTTTTTGAATTGAATAGATTACATTCAATCGATGTCATGTTTTAATTCATGTTTTAAAAACACATTTTTCCAATAAATTATTAAAATAAAAACTCCTTTCAGGTTCGAGACACTTAGCAGTGTCAAGCAACAATGGCTTGAGACGCAAGAATTGCCAGCTCTTACTTTATGTCACAACTATTTGTTTGCGAAAGACACTATGGCAACCGAGTATCCGGGTTTGATCGATGGAAACAGACCTGGACTTTTTAATTTAAGCGAAGAAGCGTGCGAGCACAGGCATTCATCCGATTCAAATGAGGATATACCTCTTTTAGAAACCGCGCGATTATATGGTGACGAACTATACACCGTCGTAAACAGAAGAGGGGCACTGCCTATAGACGAATTCATTATCGAATGTAAGTGGAGAAATACGATAATACTGAACTGCAGTCATGTGTTCAAAGTGGTAAACACGGAGCAGGGAGCATGCTACAGTCTTAACCATGAGGCAGACCATGCACAGAACTTCATAGTTCAGCAATCTGGTGCCGATTTCGGATTGAAAGTAACAATCGATTTACATCAGGAAGAATACATATTTTCGCCTTCTACAGAAGGGGCTGGGGTCACTATTTCCATACACGAGAGAGATACCTTGGCACATGGAAGACAACAGTTTACAGCTTTATCACCGGGTTTCGAACACAACATAGCAATCGAGCAATTCACAACAAAGCGCTTGCCGCCGCCTTACTCTAAAACACAATGTGTTGACGATTCGGAAACTCTTACAGGGGGTTACAAATACTCAAAAGAGGGCTGCTTGTCTCATTGTCAAAGGGATGACGAATATCGCTATTGTGACTGTGGGTATGATGGACGAAATGGTCAACCACTCTGTAACATATGCGAGTATTTATCATGTGCCAATTACTATTTCGAAACCTATTACGCTGGTCAATGTGGTTGCAAACCACGCTGTAATGAAGTCAGTTATAAAAGTAAAGTCACCTCATTTTTATATCCGTCGGATGGGGCCTTGGAAGCCGTTAGCCAAAGGATTCCGAATAGGACCAATCGATCTGAAATTAGAGATAATATTATGAATGTTGCATTGTATTTTGAGAAAATGGAATATACTCTATTATCTGAAAAGCCGGCTGTGTCAACTTGGCAAGTCATATCGGACTTGGGAGGTTCCTTAGGGCTCTGTCTTGGGGCCAGTGTTATAACTATGTTTGAATTTGTCGAGTTTTTCATAGTGGCTCTGATAAAAAGAGTAAAAAAGAAACAGGGAACAACAAAAGTGCTTCCCATGTACAATTGAAGTTTTGTTCATATTTACAATAGACAAATTATCGCAAAACCTAAAATGCATCTTGGTCTAAATTTGGTCTTATTTTACATGTTGGGAAAAATACGTCATACTTATTGGAATTAACTTTTTAATAACGTTAGATTAAACATCATTCATGGTGCATTTGTTTTTCTGATAATATTTCAGGCATGAATCCTGGCTTTGACGTAATCATATATCTCAAATAAATGTTATATGAATATGAATAAAGAAACAATAAAATTAAGAAAACAATCCTGTCGTTCTGTTACTTTGTTTTACAGTTTTAGTCATTTTACATATCAACTATCTATTCACATAAGTTTACCACCAAATCACCAAACAATCCTGATGGACCATTTTTCCTAATACAATATACATTTCTTTGGAGAAAATATCAATTGAGTCTGAAAGTAGGCTGATTCCGACGTGTGTGAACTGGGCAGTAATAACGGACGTTACCGACGTGTGTGCACTGGGAAAGTGGATCCCGACGTTTCCGCCGTGTGTGGGCTGGGCCAGTGGATTCCGAAGTTTCCAACGTGTATGCACTGGGGTCGTGAATTCCGACGTGTGTGCACTCGGGAATTGAATTCCAGTTTTTCCGACGTGTGTGCACTGGGCCAGTGATTTCCGACTTTTCCGACGCATGTGCACTGGGCCAGTGATTTCCGACTTTTCCCGCATGCGTGCGCTGGAGAAGTGATTTAATCATTTTCAACATTTCTTATGTGTGTGTACTTGGCCAGTGATTTCCGACGTTTGCGACGTGTGTGTACTGGGGCAGTGTGTGCAATAGAGAAGTAGGCGACGACAACCCCTCCTTGATTCGTTCGCAGTTAACGAAACAGTCATTCTATATGTGCTATCTCACGTCCCTAAATTTCTAAAATATGTAAAACGATAAATATATTTGTGAGAGAAAGCACGGTGAAATATAGTAATAAACTTTGAATGGCAAAGTACACATTATAAAAATGATTAGACATTACATTCATATTCGAGGTAATGTTTGTCTTTAATATGTTATAAGAAAAATATAATTTCCATAATTGATTTCAGGCTGGTTCAAGTAATGGCAGAGAAACAATAACAGCAAAGAATCCTCTATTCCAAACTTCCATGGGACAAAGAGTAGAACTCTCTTACCTCGACCGAAAAATGATCAACTACGCATATTGTAACGGTAAGGCCCTGACCGTGTATTCAAACATATTCTCTATGGGCGGATAAAAAAAAAACAATTAAAGAACTTTTTTAAAGTTTCACATAAAGAATATAGTTTAATAAAGGTTTGTTAGGAGAGTCGTTAGGAAGATCTCGAAAAAGGCTTTCCGTGTTGCCAGGCCCTAAGAGTGTGTAGCATTGTATAATATAATATAAACTATATCAAAATATAGTGCAAAATCGATATGTCAAGCATTTTGTAATCGTTCAGCATCCTGCCTTGAATCACCGAAGCCTCCTTGTGAAAATGGTGGCTACCAAACCCCAAGGCATTACAACAAATGAAGAAAACTGAAAACAAGCTGTATATAAAAGTATAATTAGTCATATTATATACATATAAGAGTTAGTCTACATATTTTATGAATTATTTTACAGCATCTTGTTTAGGATCACCTAAACCAACCTGTGAAAATGGAGGCTACCAGAATCCCAGGCATTGCGACGCATGTATTTGTCCAGATGGTTTTTCTGGCGAGTTATGTTCAGATGCTGCGCTTTCTGTAGGAGGTGAGACATTAATCTAATTACTTATTTCATTTACATTAACGGCCTGGCCACACCGATAGTTTTGCACAGCTTTTTCAAAACATATTGTCTTTGAAAATTTGATTCTTATGGGAAACCCCAAAAGATCGTTATTTGATCAAACTGTTATGGGTGGCTATTGTAATAAATAACTAATATATTAACTTTTAAATGGATTGTAGTAATTTGATATAGTTCAATATCGAATGTTTTATCACTGACAAATTCCAAATATTCATATATGATTTTTTTTTCGAAGCCGGGAAAAGCAAATAAGCAGATATTCAAAACAAAATATCATGACATTTCATGACAGGGAGTTTAGAAGTTTAAAGTTTTAATTTTAAAAAGACAAATAACACGGTATATTGAATTATGAGTTCAATTTTTGATACATGCATTTTATTTTCCAGAGGAATGTGGTGGCATTTTGACCCTGAAAGAAAACGAAGAAATGTTCATTTCATCGCCTGAATATGAAAACAATTTTTATGAGAATTCCATCGAATGCTCCTGGATCATTCAGGTATGTCATGAAATAAAACAAATAAAAATGAAATAGATCCCTAAAATATGTAAATATAAAGTGCGTAGGAAAAATATTAAAATCGAATTATTGATTTCAAAAAAATCATGTTGAATTTTCAGACTACAAGCAACCGAACTATCAATATGGAATTCGTCGAAGAGTTTGGCGTTTATCAGTATAATGGTCAAGTACGTATTCATAGCTTTATATTTTCACAATACTAAAGGCCGCGTCAAAAAAGCTCGTAAATAAAAGCTCGAAAACCGATAGCTTGAAAACCACATTTATATAAAACAGCAATTTATCCCTTTTGTTCATACCAAAAGTGCGCTTTTTGCGTGAATGCGGCTAAAAAATGTCAAGTTTTAGTAATAGTTAACACTATAATATAATACTCCCTTAATATAGAATCTACTTCTTTTTTATACAAACGGCGTTTAATATTAAATTGACAGATGATGTATCACACAATAAGATGAGCACACAGTTTTCATATTTTGATATTTTGTTTTAGGTCTGTGCTCATTGGTTGGAAGTGAAATACGGCGACAGCCTTGAATATCCAGGCCCAAGGTAACTTACTTTCCTTTAAAGATTCTTAATCGTGATGAGGCACCCCTTCGGCTGGGGAACACCTTTTGTGAGGAACAGCTCGTGAGGTGCTCTTCAACAAAGTTCATACTCAATATCTCATACTTCTATTACTGTTGTTTCATCATTTTCAAGTTAGTCATAGAACCTAATTGGATTTCATATAATAAACTTTCTGTATGAGTTAATAAAAGTAACTATTTCAACTTGTTTTAAAATCATACAGATTTTGCGGACAAGAAAGACCGGATATCAAATTAACGTCAAAGGGTAGCAAGATTGCATTGATTTTCAAGACTATAAATCGCGTTGACAGTTCAAGTTTGAGACGAGGTTTCAAAATGAAACTATCACTGAATCACGTGGATGAGACTGCAAATACAAGTGAGAATAATTGAGAAGCGCTTATAGTTTTGTAAAAGAAATCTAGCTAGGATACTAATAGATGTAAATCGATGTATTAATCCATATGCCAATAACTATAAATTATATATCGATGCGTCACTTCTCCGTAGAAGAGCAGATCGACGTTGCCTCAGGACGTGGTTACATTTAAGCAATAAAACGTCGTTTTTAACACGCGACCAACCTTTTCTGTTAACTTAATCTATCTTTTATAGTACGATTGTAGTGAAACGCAGTGTTACCATTTTGACATCCTTTGTATTTTATTTGGCTTAAATGTAACCACACCCTTAACATGCATTTATTTCTACACCTTGTTTAATTCCTTTTTCAGCAAACATCACGTGGTCTGATTGGTCCGAGTGTAACCGTGAATGCGCATGCGGAGGTTGCAGTGAACGAACGCGTTACGCCATTTGCAATGGAATGAGGTATGTAACACACAAAGTCATTCAGCGACGAGCGTTGTATTATGATAGTTTGCATGACTTATCGGACGTGTGGAACATCGTGGAAAAATGTATAGTTTAAACCGGACGTAGGGAGGACGGTTATGTTATTTCGTTATCACATCAAAATAAATGAGCATGCTCATATCATTAAAATAAACTAGAAGGTCAGTGACCTTGGATCCCCCGTGAACTTCAACAATGTGTATATGCAGGATGGTCAGTTTTTACTAAAATTAACTTTGGAAATAACGAACTATTTTGCAAATAAACAAGATCATGCGATGAAAGAAAAACAGAGTAACATTTTGCATCATCACTCACTTCTTTCTGAAGACATCTTTTGAACTGACGAGACCAGTTGGCAAAATTATCCTCAATTTATAAATTAAAGAAAATATGCTTTTTAAAGCACGAGCTCATATAGCACATCCAAAATGCTTTTGGGAGGTAACTGACACGGCCAGTGAAGTAAGAAGATAATTTTATTACATTAAATTTTGCTTATATAAGCACATCCCAGATACTTTTGAGACGCAGCTGACAAGGCAAGTGAAACAAATATATCATTTAACTTACATAGCAAATATGCTTATATAAGCTCGATTACTTTTGTAAGCCGATTCCAAATGCACAAGGCTCCCCAGATAGGTGTTAACACATCTCTATTAATTTGCTGATTAATATGCTGATATAAGCATGA
>LQRL01036850.1:0-26375 GCA_001703475.1 Hydroides elegans
ATATACGTATGTAATCAAACGTAATGATGTATCGTCTTTGGTCTCCGAAGTGTTTTATTCACGGCAAAAATGAACGCTTGTTTGAGGATTTAAATAAAAATGATTTTGTATGAGTTTCAAATTGCTATGCCTGGTGGAAATGAACAAAGTGGAGTGTGGTCTCGTAGAACCTATCCCTTGTTACCATGCACCCAGCTAGGTAAATCACTGACTATAATTGAAATAAGATGTTGTCGTAAATAAGTAAATAAGTTAAAAAGATCCGGGCTAGAGTTGACGTTTTATTTAAGCGTTCATATTTCACCGAACAGCACGGTTATTAGTCAACGCATGGTTTATATGACAGAATGTCGACCATTTTCGTCTAAATAAGTTATATCTATAAGAACACATGATGTAATCTAGTAAATGTCAAGATTTGATATCAAAAGCTACGTCCACGTATTTTTACACGATCGGACATGAGTGTCTCAGGCCTTTCTTTATGTTAATGAAGTAACCTAGATGGTCAAAACTATAAGAAAAAAATGCAAAATGGGTTTGTTGTGATTTTGAATTTTATTTTCATATAGATATTAAAATAAAAATGGTTCTATGTTACAGTTTTGCCCTTGGGTATATCGATGGCGATGAGTAAATCGACAAATATCGTAAAACTTAACTATGACGTCAAGGAATTTACACAGATGTTGCGAAAGGATGAAGTCGCAATTTAGAAAATACATTTAAATCGGTCGACACTTAAAAGCAGATTAAAGTGGAACCTCAAAACCTATGATGATGGTCATTTGTGTTATGCCATTGAGACTTTTGCGGAAGGGCTGAAAAACAAACTCAAGGACCTTCATCAAAAACAACCGGCTGAAGTGCAACCTCAAAAACCTTCATATAAAACGATAAACTATTTGCATATGGATGATACCAGTCTCAATGTAGGCCGTCCAATAAGAGCAAAATTGGCTTTCGAAATTGTATTTAACAACCAGATTAAAGTCAAATACTTAGAATGCAAAAACATCAATGACAATGCTACATCAACGGGCGACGGAACTCATTTATTCGATATATTTACAGAGGATTTCGATAGGCCCTTCCAAGTGAGTTCTCAAGAACTTCTGAGCCAATTTCAAGAAGAAGTCCTAAACCATTGCGAGGCCGTTAGTTCAGATATTCATGTTATTAAACTGATCGGTTTCACCAAACATCACCAAGGAGTTCAAGTTGCAATGGAATACAGATCTGAAGGACTCCTTATCGATTTGATCCCGACAATTTGTCTTTCTAATATGTATTCAAAAACATCCCTGGAGACCAGATGGTTTGAACATCTGCCAAATTATCAAACAGAGAGATACATGGAACTTAAAGGATACATTAGTTCTTGGACCGATTTATATCTTTTGGCAGGCTATGACAGACTCCCTGGGGCATGGATTATTACTTCTTTCCAAAGAGACCGTGAAATACTAGAACTTCTACCTCACGAAGCTAGAGAAGCAATTGGCATTGCTACGTATTTCCTTAGGATGTTCATAATCGGAAGTTCTCAAGAAATAGATCCAAGCGACGCAATGTTTTATCAAGCTTCGAAGGTAAAAGTTATAATAAAGAAAAAAACATTAATTTGAAATACAAAAATAGCTATATTGAGCCATTGTTTGTTCATTTTTTTATATATTTGTAGGCACAAATGATCGATAGACAAGATTTGAAGAAGATGTTTGGTCTAAAGTCGGTTATTTCCTGTTCCCTCGTGCAAACATTACTTCTGCAGTTGATTATCAAAACACATCAACGGGATGAGGAACAGTGCCTCTCAGGAAGCACTTTAGTGATATGCATGTTTGATATTTTGAAGACAGTTTTGTGTTCTGGAAAAGGAGAAGATGTGATTTTGGAGATAAATAATGAAATGGGAAAGAGACTGTCAGAGAGATTTGAAATTAAACAAATATCTAAAATCAAAGATATTGTTTATCAATTGGCTAATCCCTCTGTTCTGTTACAGCTTTTGGAAGCATTAGCATGTAAACAAAATACACCTTTAGTGAATTGGCCGACAATCTACATATTTATCACAGAAACAGGTACTGTAGCATCGTGTAAAGCTCTTACTTTTAAAACAATCTCATTTAAAGTATTCATTGCTAAGTATCAAGACAAAATACATACCACCATTTTAGTTGCTTTTCATATTCACCTACAGATCCTGACCTGCAATTATTTTATAAACTGGATGTAGTTGATATTGTTATATATTGGATATATAACAAATCAACAGAACAAATTGAACCCTTTCTGAAATCCGTCATACAATTCAAATATGACGATCAAGAGTGGATGGAACACTATGAGCCAAGCAAGACCAAACGGTTTGCTATAGCTGGATAAAATCTGAAATTGGATATTACGTTTTATGGTTAGTATTTAGATTTCGGTTTTGATCAAAAACAAATATATCCCTTATGTATTATATAAATATCTGGGTGGATAAAATAAACTTATCGCAATGTTGAACATTGCTTTTAATGAAGGTGTTTCCGTTAAAGCCCACCGCGGATGTTAATGGGCAACAGAGCAGACAATGCAATCCTTTCGTTTTTTGCATTTAATGAGATTAATATGATAATCTATACAATTATACTCAATGGTATCTTTATCAAAGATGGCTATTTTACGAGAAATTGTCTAAGTGGAATAACCATTAGCCTTAGCTTAACGCCATATAATTCTATGAAGCTCAATTTGACCTAAATTAGTAAAAACCAATATGGTGCAAATGTTGAAAACTTAATTTTTAACGTTTAAATCATTATATAACTCTAGAAATTCGATAAGCATAAGGAAAAGGTTTTACCAAAATCTGCTCAAAAAATCAAATAATATGCCTACTGTTAGTAAATCATTATTTCATTTTTAAAATAAAATATATGCATCGTGTCTTAGCAAACTATTCATTTTGTGTAGTTTATTGTTCCGATGATCATCTAGTAGAGTTTAAATTAGGATATAATCTTTAACAAAGTCAAAACATGATGTCACTTTCAACTTTGCCAAAGCATTCTGATATTCAAATGTAATTAAATTGTAGAGCCTGATCTTCCTAGAATATAAGCTGACATAAGACAACCAATTTTAAGCCTCGACTGGGAATCACTGATATCATATGATTGTCCCTCATACACAGTGAGATGGAAAAATGAACATGTTGTTGAATGGCAAAAAGACACAAGCAATCAGAAGCAATACTTGTTTGATTTGAAGGAAGCTCCATTATCTTTCATGGACACATATGAAATACAGATTACAGCAAATACACATGAGCACGATGTACAAAGTGGATTTTTGCAGATTTGTATAATCAAACTGGCGGATGAATTCGGTGGGTAGAGTATTTTGTTCAATTGCTTAACTTAATGAATGAAAAACAATGAATATACATCAATTTGATTGATATTACATTTAATTAAATATAAAGCCCCTTATCAAATTTACTGCTGGATTTGTCTTGTGACAATATTTATTTGATAATTAATGGTTTAACATTTATTTATTTTATTTATTACGCAAGACAGATGTTCGAAACAGATTTTTTCAGATTTGTTGATTCTATCTCTTGGATTTGTTTGGTGAGTAAATAACTTTATGACCTTAATCACGAAAAGAAGTTATAACAATAACAAAGTTATGCCAGGGATTGTGCATACAGAATCTTAGGATTGTTTTAGATTAAGGTTTGTATGAACGTAAACAATAAATGATATGAAAATAATTGAGGGACATATGTTAGAATAGTTATTGTTTTATCCAGCAATGGTAGATATTGCTGAAAATTTTTAAAAAAAAACTTTAAAAACACTATAGAGCTTCTTTTTCATACATCTCTGTTAAGGCAATGAAGTCGATCACAGAGAAGCAAGACCGACTGTCACATCTATTGGTCTCCGAACCATATAAATTAATTGGAAAGCGCATTCAGATTTTGAGGTAACAACGTATGTAATGAAATGCAATAATGTGACGTCGACGGAGTCTCATCTCTTTTATTCACGCTCATTCAACGATTTGAACGAGAATGATGTGTATGAGTTTCAAGTTGCTGTGCATGGAGCACCCTCGGTATCCGCTATCGGACTTGAAAAGCTGGTTGTTGAATGGACTGAATGCCCTTCAGCTACTGAGTTTGCTGTAATTTGCATAAATGAATCACTGACAATTGAGTCAAACGATGCTAGATATGCAAACAACACAATCGTGTCAAAGATCGAATATACAAATAACACACATGTTGTGTTCGATGATTAGAACAGCGACCATTTGTATGATTCTCAAGTTTCTGTTCCTAAAAATAATAGAACATGATGTTTGTGGTCAAAAATGTCTTTTCCAGTTCAACCGACTATGCCATTAGGTTTGCAAATTAAATTTATATATTTCTGTCGTCTGATTATATATTGTTTTACTATTTTATGGTATCTTATAAATGTCACAAAGATATTCGATAGGAAATAAATAAAATTGTATAATCATATATTCAACTAATTATAATCAAATTCATGATTTGTTTGTTTTATCTACAGCCATCAATATGGGCACGGTGTGGCCAAGTAAAGGACATGGCAGACAGCGTACGTACAATCTGAAATATGAAGTAACAGAATTCACCGAAAACCTCACGAAAAATCTGCCCGGACAAAATGAACAGCAAAGCATATTCACAGACTCCGTATCGACTATGACACATATGATGGAGGTCTGTTGAAGACTGTTCTCGAAAAACATTTTGTAAAAATATTTTCTAAGCAAATACAAATGACAAAACGTTGATATATCTACGAAGGAATGATATATTGGCCATGTGGAAGCCTTTTTGTGAATCGAAGGTTTGGAAGGCCACTCGAAGCCGATATCGCTTTTGAAATAATATTGAAAGAAGAACATCTGGAGGTTAAATATTTTAAATGTTTGGATATCAATAGCTGTTGGGGATTGGGTTGAGGACAGGTCCCGCTGGCAAAAAAAATCTTAATCATGATCAGAAAGTGGAGACCAATGTTGAAACCAGCAAGGTTTTTCAACAAGCTGACAGCAAGTAGATGCAAGTGAAAAAATAATGAGGGACTGGTCGCCTATCTAGGACGTTCCCTTGGTTGAGTAGTAGAGACCCGATCGTCGCAGAACGCAATTATGTTTCTTCCAGTGTTTCTTTTCCGCTTTCCTTGATGTGCAGATAACTCTGTACGTCAGGTAGGCGTTCTATGTCGTCCACCAGGTTCTAATAAAGGAAGAAAAAATAAAGAATATAACCGCGATTAAATTTTAATATAGGAAATGAATATTCGTGTATGAATAACAGAGATATCAGATTTGAAATATGGCTACTTTCTATAAGAATTTTAAGTTAATGGAAGTTATAACAAGTTTTCAAATTCAAGAATAAACAATATTTCAACAAAGTAATTAATTTGTAATCAAAAACATATTCAAGTTCATCAGGTTATTTTCAAGCTTTAATATCGCAAGTCATTGAATGATAAATTTGTTTTCTATGTAAGTGCAGTCTCCTGGAGATTCCATTAACTAATTTAGAAACATCAATGTAAATCATATGCTGCTAATTATAAAGAAAAAAAGAATAGAATTCTATGTCCATTTACATATACATGTTTTATGAAAAATGAGGGAAATAAGGTTAAACAATTGAAATCCATTTAATTTAACTTACTCTTAGCAAAACGGCTGTTTCGCGTTGTTGTGACTTAGCTTTGGTTTTGGGTGAGTTCTTGGGTGAGTGCGTCCCATCTACCGGGTCAAGCATATGAGCGGGAAAAGCTTGCTGTAAAAAAAGATGAGAGGGATAGAAAACAGAAGGAAAGGAAGAAATTAAGTATGATATACATAGATATATTGCGTGATGACTTGCGAGTTCAATGATTTTCATCACTATTATCTATTTGTTGTGAAAGTGAATTTATTATGTGAACTTGCAATTCATATGATTGATTAGAATTGTTTCTAGAATCCTACTACAACATAATCAATGGCAGCTATATACACACAAGTATATGCGGAAAACAATATATACAAGTTTGACTACCTATTTAAGGAGTCCTACGTAATAACCAGAGCTCATACAGAATAGGAAAAGTACAACCATGTACATATGATAACTACATCGCAAAATTTAACTGACAGACATTCAAGGAAAAGTATTCAGGTACATGTAACAGGATTTTAAAAAATGACATGAGCAATCACTCACAGTTGCATTCTGGAACATTTCGTATTTGGTGGAATCTTTTGTGAAGCGGAATCGATTGTTTTCTGTGTTGCTCCAACTTCGGTATATTGAGTAGACTGTTTCATGGTCCTCAAGAGTTCGTTTTACAATATAAAGGAATATATTTTGTTCGACCACAAACAAGAGTTTTTCCTTAGTTTTGTAAATGTACATATTGTGCAAGTAAGTTTCCGCACTTATATTTCATCACATGTTGGACTACATTACGACTGGTAGCAAAAACCAAACAAAAATAGCAAGCAAAAGACTTACCTAAATCGAACTTTGGCAATACTTCCACAATGGACCAATTTTTATTCACCGGGTGCCCGCTATTCCAAACAATCATGTGACACACTTCACAGGCTTTCATTTTCTCGTCAATCTTCACGGTCTCTTAGTTCTTCTCGTCCGTATAGACCTTGAGCATTTGCTTGGTGATTCCATGGGGGGTCACCAGCGCAGACGCGTGGTCGTAAATCACAGATTCTGATTCGGGACTCGAGCGTCCCGTGCTATGCGTCGGGCTAACGCGATCCAAGTGTCTACTACACACTATGAACACGTCCATGAATGGATCTTCATATGACATAAAATCGAGTCAAAACAACTGAATAACATACCAATCACATACAAAGTCACATTGAAAATGTGCAAAATAAAATGTTATGTTTTTACTTCGCTAATATTTTACTTGGCTAATATGAACCTTCGAATCGGTTTAGTAATTTGCATATATTTTCATTGCACATTAAATTATACATATCGTTTACCTTAATATATCATAAACAAATTTAAAAGGTTAAAAAAACGCATTAGCCTTATGTTATATTTTTCACCAAAAATGATTGTTAAATGATATTCACTAGGTGTAATCCTCATTGATGTAATTACATTGCAGAAATAAAGAATACAATATAAAAATACACATAATATTATTTTAGTATAATTAATTAGAAATAAATATATAAAATTATTTTTTTAAAGATCCATCACACCTTTGCAGTACGGAACGCCGTTTCCAAGACAAAAAGGACCATTTCCCCGGCAATATCATACTCAGCCATACACTAAGGTCCGTCGTTCATAAGAGTTGGATTTCTTGATTTATTTAGAACATAATCAATACAAAGATATGTTTTGTTCATTTTTAGCAAGATATTTAACCAAGATATTGAACCAAGATATTCAAACATTTCTGCATATTTGTTAAAAAAGAATTTATCGTTTAATAAATAATTTTAAAGGATATTTGTAACCAATTATACAAAAATATCTACAAACAAGTTGTTGAATAGAGAGTTTTATTTCTGTTCTTGTTTGTTAATAGAATCGACGTTAATGCTATTCGCTACTCAATCTATTTACTGCATTTTCACTTATTTTATAAGCGTTATGTTGTACTGGTATTTGCAGCCTACAATATTCATGTGTCATATGTCGTGTATTAAAATAAAATGTATGATTAAAATTAATTAATTAAATTCAAATTTAATTCAAGACTTTTTCTTAAAGGGTTTGATAGATATAAAATCACAGTCATATTATTATTTATATCAATAAGACTTAATCAAATCATCAATTAGTCTAACAATTTTTTTACATATAGCGGGTAAAACCCAGACTCACAAAAAGGAACTGTGCATGGATCTCCAAGTACTTCATTATCTACAAGGATAAAACATATGGGAGAAGGCAGGTCTACTCCTAGCGGTATCATGTATGCATAAAAATTATTGAATGGTTAGTCAACGATTAAAAACGAGTAGAAGCTGAAGTAGAATAACTATTTGATACATCTACAGGTTGTCGACTCGTAAGCATTACCTTATATTGCAACTTGTTTCTTATTCAGTTTGTGTATATTTTCTATTATATGTTTACATATATTTTCAGCAGTTGTTAAATGTTATATGTTATATAATAAAATCAGTCGTTATGGTATAAGATATATTATATTCTCATTTTTCAGAATGCCGAATATGTCGTTTAATGTTTTAAAAGCAATACAATTATTATCATTGCGTTGGTAGATCAACAGGTTATGGAATCTAAATCAAACGAATTTATTAGAAACTCACAATGAACAAACTGTATCAATCATAAGTTTTAAGCAAATAAATCATACAAATTTTGTCAAATGTGAATAAAATAAAAATAAAAATAAAATAAAAAAATTCTCATAATCTAATATCGTTCGAGATTATATGGCATTTTCTGAAAACAAAACAAACATAAAACTCCTACCGGCATTCATTGGCTAAATCATCCCATGTGTCATCTGGAAACATCGAAATGTCAAATGCACGTGTATACTCATAGAAGGTTTGCCATCGGAGAAAGGGGTAGCCAGACCAATAAGTGCTTTGAATACCTCTATAGATACCGTCACTAGGAACACAGTCAGCTGCAAACAACAAGTTCAATGACATTACATATTTTTTCAAACCTTTATGATATAACTGAATCTATCTTATGATAACTAATGAACTAATAAACTTATTTTGTATCATATAAAAGAAAATCTTAATAAAATCACGAATGAAAGTTGTTTAAATAACATTGTGAACTTTTGTATTTTTCAAACAGCATTCCATTTACTTAATATATATATTTTTTCTAATCAAGCTATAATTAAGTTTAGATTTTTACATTAACGGTTTGATATGATAAATACATGAACATGCAACTCCCTTTTGCTTTGCCATTTCTTACTATCGTAATCATCGATAAACATAATTACTGTTTACCTTATTCATGATACTATTAACGTTTTGCATAAAAAGCTATATATACGCGTACGTATTAACTTATTTGAAGCAACAAATATATGCATGCATTATGCTTGCCTGATTCACAAAAGTCCCCATGGTAACCATTGATACAAATGCATATTGCGTTTTTCTGGATGCATGTGCCATCGTGCATGCAAGGCGTTGGAATACAGGGGTCTGAATATTAAGAAAAACATAATACTTTAGGTTACAATGCTAATATTCAAGTAGGTACATGATAAATTCAAATGTTCAAGATTTTAAGCTTATTTTGCAACACACTTATATGTTGTACCAACTACATATATTATATGTTTAATTATAAATTATATATATAATATATATGTAACTGTCTTATATATAATATAAGACATATATGGAATCGAGTTTTGCTAGGTTATGTTTTAAATTAATTAAGTTGTAATTGAGTTGTAATACAACATTTGTCACATTTATATACATTCACATTCATTAACGGCGCATGGCGATTGATCAATCATCAATGTCTCAGCATTGACTATATAGCACCAAGCGATGGCCCCTATCCTATTTGGGTTTCTGAAATAATTGATGTATACTGTAATATATATATATACATATATGCAGTCACCAAACACATTATATAACTTAAATGATAACTAACAATTATCTGGAGGTAGGTCTATATGAAGGTAGGTCCAATTTTCAGATCTGTTATGAATAATGATCGGGTAATGTAATCAGGTCGCATACACTCGGCAATGAATGTTGACACATACCCGCATTTCGCACCGAAGGCCTCCCATGATGGGTCGGGAAAGTATGTGAGGTCTAAAAAGATGGGAATTTTCATTCCCATATCAGCCATTTCTACCAATACATCTTCCCAGCGCATGCATAGACTTCCAACGTGATCTGTTACCTCGTCGCCGTTGTAAAAGCCATTTTCACTTTTCACGTAATTGGCAGTGTCTTGATCTAGAGGAAATCAAGATGTACATTATTAATATTAATTTCTCCGATTGCTTAGATTTTGCTTTGATTAAATGTGTATCGCATGGTTAACAAACCAAGGCATAATTATTTGCAATGATTCATATAAAACACTAAAATATAATGAGAAAATGAAAATGAATATATACTTATACAAACAAATACAACTATCGTTTGTCTCATACATCTTACTGTCCATACGTTAGAAACTGATAAAAAGCAATAAATATCAGGTTTTTTTGTCCAGTAAATTCCCTATATCGAGACTATTCAGTAGTAAATAATAATAATGAATTCATTCATATAGATATATTTTGCGAGACCTACTTTCATCCATGATGAGCACTTCGCAAAGCGATAATGAATCCATATTGGCAAAGGCGACATCTCTGTTGTAAAACGCGTGCTGCTGAATGCTCACAAATCTTAAATAAATAATGTGATTAGGTAGCAACGAGGTCCATATCCATAACTGAATTCAAAATGTGTTAAATTATTTTACAGTAAATATTCGCCCAAACGTAGCAAGCAAACAATAAACAAAGTTATACCTGCCATAAACTTGAGTATCACAGGTTATTAAATAGCCGTGCCGCTGCCAGGGAACTGGTAACGTTCTGTAGTAGCAAAGCCTTTTGTGTTGTGATTTTAAAGGGTCATGTATATCGTCAAGCACCCAAATGAAAAATTGTTGAAAATTGCGTTAAAGTATTTTAAGCAGTTTATATGCGATCTCATACCCGATTTTCTTGACGACTTGATATATGTTTATGAATACCATTTTTTGTTTTCATTTTGACATTAAGTGGTGTTTGTTATGCAGAAGTATACATTCAATAACACTATTAAGCATAGTGTTATTCTCTATATACATATAGGTGCAATTGTGGCAATCACGTACCAGTTTAATTATTACGTGTAAATATCACCACTCCATGGACCTTTTCCCTTCCACCCAGGTCAACACTCCACCAGGCACGGAGCTCTGATTGAGTCAGCGTACATTCATCCACAGTTCCCCCAGGGTGGCCATCTATAGCACGCACAGCAGATGCATCGCCTTCTGTGCTTGATTGCGTTACGCTTTGGCCAACGAAGGACGCTAGAAGCAAATGACAAGATGACATAAAGCATTAACTATAACATGAGTTATCAACCATAATCATTATCTTTTTTTGAAAATTATTTGAATATATTAGATGGGTGATCTACTGTGTAGATCATATAAAGGTACCAGGTACTAGGACCTGGTGCATACAATTTATTATAACAAAATCATGTTTACCGCATCCGATAAGCTCCCATCGAACTGCAACTTGGTTGTACCATGTTACCGGATGCAAACTAAAAGTACGTGCAATAACTGGCTCAGCAAAAGTGTTTATTACTTTTTCATAACCATTAGTATTGCCTTCAAATATTGAATTATTCGCATTTTCGTTTTGAATGTTTACCATATCATCATGTATGCCCGCGTCTATAGGAAAGACATATGAAAATTTGATTTAGATTAAATCTATATTCAATAGGTCATTTATTTTAACTAAATATATTATATAGCAATATCAATCAATGTATTATAATTATTTATGATTAATTAGCTACATATTATATGAAACGATAATATACTCGCAACATTACAGCATTTGCATCTTTTACCTAAATAAAAGTTGTCAATAGTTCAATTTAAGGTCACACAATTGAAACCAATGAACAATTTTAATGAAAATAGTTGTTAATTTTTGTTAATATGTGTTAATATTAGTCCATTCCTTACATATCATAAACGAAGTCACCCATGAGTCTCCGACCAGATTTCCTAATGTTTGAACCTGGTCAATGACCATTACTTTCTCGAAATTAGCCATTAGCCAGGGAGATGCATCTGATATCGACGCAGTCCATCCAATAGTTCCCCGTAGCAAAGATATGCGTGATTCATTTGTACCAAAACCAGGCATTGAGCTTGAAGCACTAAGTGCACTGTCAGGAATATTGTATCTCGCACCAGATATTAGAAGACTCATACACAGATGTTCTAGTTCATACAAATATGAGAATGTATGTATGAATATATACTTCATATTATAAAATGTAAAAATAACAGTGTTCGATAACTGCGATCGGATAAAATAAATTCCATGATATAATAAAACGATTTGTGAACCGTTACTAATTAAGATTCTGTAGATATATGGTATCACCTTAATAAATTATGAAACAAGTGATTCCTTTTTAATGGGGGTACTGATATATAATTACAAATGAGTGTTCTAAGATAATTTTATTAAGCAATGTTCTAAACATCTTACGATAGTTATACATTTTCTTTAATCGTTGATTGGCTGATTAAATAGTTAAACCTTTTTGAATAAGCATCATGTTATATGAACACGGTTTTTTTACATTCTTAAAATTGTAAAGGTATGCAAATGAGAGTTTTTATAATGAATGATAAAATAACGATTAATAAAATAAATCACATTGCATATATAAGGCCTGAAACTCCCCTCATTAAGAATAACACATATTGGTACGTAATGAGCCATATTTCTGGCCCAGCCGTCAACCAAATCAGGCAAAACCCTTAAAAATATAGTCATTTAATCACAGCTGTTTATGCTTAATACATTAAATTCCGTTCTTCGGATCCATCTCAATAAAAACTCCAATATGCATAACATCATACTGCAGAGACTTATGATAATGGATTTATAGTGCTTTAATTATAATGAAAAAATAATGAATGTTTTTAAAAGTTCTATCTATCATTAAGAGTTCTATCTATCTATCATTACCATTGTGACACCTCAATCGACTTTCGATTACCTGCATTTAGATCCGACATCACTGTATGTGCTCTCAGGAAACGCATCAATCGGCATAAGATCAGCTATATCCGGGTCAACACGTCGGCTGATTTTTTCCCAGTTCACACAGGGTCGTCCCAAGTTGCTGTAGCTCACACTGCCACTATATTGAACCTGCCTCGGGGGCCAGCAGTCATCAATCGCTGTTATAAGGCAATGACACTCTGTATTACCATTTGTATGTTATTTTTCAATAGTGCAGGCAAATAAAGTGTGATATTTCAGTATGGTACGTTTGATGTTGAGCTCAGAAACTATGTGACGCACCATATTTGGTTTTGTCAATCATAGAAGAAAAGCAAATTTGCTATGTGAGACCATTCCTAACAGGTTTTGATTCAATATTCTCAAAACAATATGAATTTTGCTTTTTATTTACAAACGGAGTTGCGTTATGGAAATTCGAGCTTCGTTAAATGTGAAGAAAGATGTATAATATAGAAACCGTTTTATATAGATTTGAGCGTATTTGATTGATAAATAAAATCGAATTATATTTTCATATACTCGAAAGCTTATACATTTATAGCTGTTTTTAATAGCTTATGAGAATGTATTTTCCACAACATGTTTGGGAGTGATTCACACACATAATTATATTAATTTTCACTACAATCAGCATGCGGTTGTGTGTTTAGTATATTTCCAATCATACTATTTGCAAAAAAAAACACTCAAACACTTTATCGTATACTATTGAACGGTGCAAATTAATTACTTTCCTTTAATACACACTTACACTCCATTAAGTGTCTAAGTGGCAAATATAATGAATGAATGCAATATTACAAATTAACGTATATGTCCATTAGAAATGAAAAAAAAACTGTTGTTATATAAGGCTAGGGATAATGATATTCGTAAAATATGTCGGTTTTGTCATGTTTTACAGACTAACAAACACGAATTTTCTATCTTCTATGTATTTTTTGAATGTTCAATATCATCACAATTTTCTTAAACGAATCGTATCAAACAATATAGTGTATGTATATCGATAACATAGGAATAATGGCTAAAGGTTCATACCAAAAAATATTTTTGGTGAAAGAGAAAATAATGCTTTTGAAGCAATCTTTCGGCTTAGACGTAGCAATGAATAAAACATCGATTCCTGAACGTCTTACATTCACTATTTATTATGCTGAAACTAATTGCGTACATCCGTATTATCTTTGAATTATGACACTCATATCCGTTCATTCTTAGCTAAAAGTGATTCAATTAACCACATTGTCGTCATTATATCATCATCTGTTATATTTCAAAACATAACCTAAAGTTAATATTTGAAATGTAAAATATCAAGCTAATTGTCGTTGTTTCTCATTGTTTACATCAGGCGCAACAGCTCAAACGAAAAGGGTACCATCAGGGCATCCTGTTGGCCCGGGTTCTATGCCCGCCAAGCCAGGTTTATCTTATTATGTAGCTTCTTTAATTGTTTTACCAAAATTATTTAATAACTACGCGCCCGTGCATTATCACAAAATTTAATGACCAGGAATATTAACCCGAACAATTCTTCATCCATGTAATTACAGAATCGGTCATGTATATGCATTATATAGCGATAAATAGCATAGAAATTGCAAGATTATTATATAGATAGTAGATAGTAGATAATTCATTTCAGTGCCTACCTATCTCACAGAAGATTCCCTTGTAACCCTCAGGGCAAAGGCAAATAGGAGCTCTGTTCTCTTGACATGTTCCGCCGTGAAGGCACATTAAGTGATTTTCAAAGCAAAACGTTCCGTTGGGTTTTATGGTGGAAAATGTGATTATTTGATTATTGCTTTTTTAAAAACCAATTATCTTTAAATGTTCAATCAGCCATGGAATAATTGTTTCAACATGATATATGCATTCAATAAGTTTACTCTTTACTTATTTTTTGACATAATGCATCTAATAGAATTACACAAAAAATATAAAAATATCACATGATATTCTAAATAACACAAATACTACATGATTATTTAAGAACATTTTAGATGTTTTTAAACTGTTTCTATTTATATGCAGATAAATGAACTGAAATATGGTAGAAACATTATATATTCATTTCATTATGTATTTATCATTGTGCTTTATTATCATTGTGCCTTCATCATAATGGTTTATTTTTATACTAACCTGGACACGAAGGAATATTACAACTCATTATTTCGGTGCGTGGTATTTCGGAATATCCAGTTCGATAGTTTGAGATGGTATAGCACCAAGGTCCACCTACTCGATAATCAGGATTTCTAGATGTTTAAAAAACACAAAAATAGGTAACAAACTCAAAGTATAGTTAGGCATTCATTAACGACAATAAAAATACCTATATGAAGGGACTTGTTTCAATTCTAGTCAGAAGATTTAAAAGTAAACTATTTCTACATTGCTTACGGTATAAACGTGATAAAACATGAAATGCCATCATTAAATGATGGACGCTTATTTACAAATGGTTCTTTTATACTCGTGGTATTAGTAAGCAGAAGATAAGCAATATTTTCAAAAGGATTATATTAGCTAAAGCTGAGCTAAATGTAGTATAATATATCATGCTTTAGTCTAATAAACATCCCAATATATATCAATATGCTTTCATTCGCAAAATTTTCTTGACATTCAGAAAAAAACATTAACACCGACACTTTTTATGCATGAACGATTCCTTCCACAAATGTAGTAAGTACAATTTTCTCACATAAATATGGTTATTGATCTACATCAATATTTGATCATGTCATTTGACAAGAGATGCCTAGTCCCTTTATGTACTAGTGCATAATATACTGGATTTTTTCATTGATTGATGTCCAACATTGTAGTATATTAGTTCAAGTATACATATGTTTAATGTCTATATTGTAAGCGCTTAGGTGTACCGTGTTTACAAAATAAGCGCGTAATAAATGCCGTGTATAATAAATAATATAATAACGTACTCAAATGACCCTTCTAAAGTAATTACCTGCACCTGGAACCAATTACCTCTATAGATGCATCTGGGAATAAGTGTGCGTCGTTGTATATATGTTCGGAATCGGGATCGAACCTGATAAACATTCGTTGCCAACTTTGGCAAACGCGACCATCTTCTCATTGACACTTCACCTGAATCATAGATATTTTAATAGAATAAATAATAACTTATATATATTTTTGTCATATAGCGAAAACATGTTGTTTCTGTATTTCATGACTGAAATCTGACAAGCTAAATTTGCTATTGTGAGTGCACAAATAATGTATCCATTCAAATTCTAAAACCCTTGGAACATCGTGACACACATTTAGTGCAAATGACCAGCTAATAAATAGCTTTCAGATATTAAGTTAAGTTTTCTTTTAAATAACAATCAAATATTATAGATTAATAAATAATAATGAGAAAGGTAAACTATTTCAAAAAATAAGAAATGCACACATAATGTAGATTTATGTTAATTAGTTTAAACATGTTTATTAATGAATTAAATAAAATCAAAGAATTCATCATTTGTTTATTGTTATAACCTACTGGAGAAATGGTTTTTACATTTATCAAATTATTGGTATTGAGTCTATAAAAATTAAACCAACCATTGTATGGGAAATCTAGTGTTGAACAATCTGAAGTGTTAAGAGCTGAAATAATATTTCATTTGAAAAAAAAACAATGGTTTATTTTGCTATATATTTCAGTATGTATAACTCTGAATCATTTATCAAGCAACATGAATTTATAGAATGAGATATTTAATTCTTTAAAAAGTAGTTGTTAATTAGTACACATATGCTTGGCCGCATAATCGGAAATAAAAACTAATCAACCTCAATCAATCATAAGTTTACTATATATACCTAATATGATAAATAATGCATTGTCCATTCAGAGCTTGGAAAGTTGATTTATATAGACTATTCAATTACTCACTATTGCATTTTAAAGCGACACATTCGCTTAGAAAGATTCGGCCTCCGATGAATGCAAAACAAGTTGGACATCCATGAAAGAAAATATCGGTCCTTTCACGTAAAACAAAACATAAGCGAATGCAATAAGCAAACGTTATGTGAATTAATAATGTGAACTGCAAAACGATTTGATATTTAAATATCATAACTGTTAACGTAAATTTAACATAAAATATTTATCAAACCTGACGTTACATCATATGCACATTATAGGTTATGCTTTTGGACCGGATATACAGTACATATCATATATTTATACCTGCAAAAGTTTCCATCATTTTCGTCTAGTACATCCAAAAGTAAACCAAAATACGAGGCTAGCGTATGGTCTTCTGCAATGAAAAAAAATGCTTTATCATCACAGAGAAATAAGATATTACTGTTTATATGATCAGTAATTAATCGTTATATATGATATTATATAAGTATACAAATATATACATATATATATTTGTTGAATGAAACTTTTAATGAAATAATTATACATTGCTTAGTGTGAACCACATTTAAAATGATACCTATCGAAAATCAAAATCACACTGATTAAGCCTAAAGAAAATATATTTCTCTATCACTCTATCTCTCTCTCCCCCTCTCCCTCTCTTAGTATTTAATTTGAAATATATCTGAAATCTGAAATATGTCATTTATCTAATTAGAAAATGAGCGTCTGTTAAATAACATTGATCCTCTTTACATAGAGCAAATGTGTTGAGTGATTGATGATTTTTACCTCTTGCAAGAGTCCATGGAATACATTGATATCCATCATATGTAACATTTAGATGCCCTTCATACACAGTTCGGTTATCGTTACAATTGGCTAGACTCGTTCCTACAAAAAAATATATCTATTTTTCCTCCATTTAATGATTCGGTTCACTCCAAAGATGCTCTTGATATATCACATAGACTGATAAACGTATTTATATAGACTGATTTAATGGTTTTAAAATATATGACGTTACCATTTAACAAGTTTTATACAATTTATTACTGTACCTTTAGATCACAAAACCTACCTAATAAAATATTCTCTCATTGTATAGCACATTCAAAACATGAAGCATGTAAATATAAATGAAAAATAATCTGATTTGCAAAAACAATAAATCCACGATTTCAATGTACACAACACATGTTGTTGCGAAAGTTAAATTAATTGTGTCATTAAAAATGCATTAACGCATTAAAAAGGCTTCACAAAAAGCCCCTCGATATCCAGGTGCGCATGCGCAAGTGTAATGGCGGTAACCGTGGTCAGTACATGTGCCTCCATTGGCGCACGGGTTGGGCTCGCAATCGTTTTGGTCTTCATCATCTACATTGTATATTTATTTAAAACTACACTGATTATATAGAAATATAGGATGTTAGTACGTCTAGGAATAGGATGCCTGGGTAGAGCTTTTTACCCAAAAAAGTCTTTCTTGTATTCATCAATTGCAATGTATGTGGATCTAAACTGAGATACCATTTAAACAAATGCCTAATTCACGCCTCACGCCCAATTTAATTTGGCATGATAGCTTGAAAGTTGTTCACATAACGTTACACAGAATGATCTTTTAGAATATTCAACAACGTGGTCGAAAGCAAAGAAATAGTTAGTTATTTTCTTGTACCTGGACATAGTTCGATCAAACACATTTCTTTGTCCAAAACACCATTGTTCATCACAAAACACCAAGATCCATCGAAATTATTGTCTGGGTTTCTAAAAGTTATCGAATAAGATTACTTTAAAATGATTCTGTATGTCTGGCTTAATATTTCTCAAAATATATGTTTTTGTTGCTTTAATTGAAAGTTAATTTATAATATATAATGTAAAAGTTGGTTTGCATAACACTTTTATTATTGAATATGAAAACTATATTACCTGCACTTGTTTGATGGTTCTTGATAGCTTGCATCGGGAAGTAAACTTAGATCAGTCCATAAGGAGAGGGACACAGGTAACTCATCCCATCTCAGACATGGCCTCCCACTTCCAGACACTTGCTGGTTACCATAATATGGTACACCACGTCTGTCGCAATTGGATCCAGTTTAAGGGAAAAAAGAATTCAATTGGGGATTTTAACTGTGGGTTTTACAAACTTTTCTCAAATTTAACATATAGAGAATACATTGAATGATGCACAATTCGTGCCCTGAACTGGCTTTGTTATGTCCAGTTTGGCCTTAGATATTTCATCATTTTAACTTATATTTATATTTGCGTTATATTGAACTTCTTTATATATAATAACAATCTAAATTGGTAGAGTACATAGCTCGGATCTCACATTTCAGTAGCAAATGGCGGGATTTAAGTTAAATATTGGGCTTCCAATCTTGTTAACGATCGCTACAACAGCGTGATTCAATCAAAGGCGGATAAATGAGCATGTATGCTTCATTAAATGTGTACGTAAAATATCAAAGCAATGCTTAATGAGCATATAATTTATTCATAAAAATAGGAATTAATTCGTTTTTTAGCAAATCAAAATAATCATATATTTTTTGTCTAACTGAAATGACGTTTTGTTTATTCTCGGTTTTCAATTACACTTTGAATCTTAAATAAACATCAATAAAAATATGGTTTATATATTGATTGGAAATTGATGATTAAGGAGTCTTTATATTTTGACTTATGTTTTATGGTATTACACTTAAGACTTCTGATATTACTACACCATTCTATGCTACTTCCTAAGATATATGTGCAAAGCTAGGCTAAAATAAGGGCATTTTTGTTATGAATTTCCTTATTATTCAATTATTTGTTATATCAATTTACCTGGCGAAATGATATTTTGCTCGGAAGTTGTTGCAGCTTGAGCGCTCGTTGTTTCCTCAATGAACGGCCCTGTGAAAACTTAAATGAAGCAAATGATATTTACAAATCTTATACAAAATATAAAATTATATTACTTTTTATATTATTTTAAAATCATATTCAATGGCTCGTTAGCATTATCTCATGTTTTAATCAATTTGATTGGAAGTTATGGGATATTTCATAAAAAATGATAATAAAACTGCTTACATTTTTGACTATCTTAATCTATTAAAAAAAGAGAATTAATATAAATATACCTGTTGAAGTCACAGAAAAGGTCGAATGATGATCAGTTGTTGATGAAAGTGCATGGCTTTTCTCCTCTATAACTATGATAAATTATACCGATTTCATTATTTTTGATAACAACATAACAAACTATATTAGACCCATGCATTAAGCAGAAATATGGAAAATGTAAAAATGTGGATTCATTGGACATTGATTTAATAGTGTTTTAAATGATTAAATATTGCTCATAAAAATGTCTAATGCATTACATACCTCGATCCGCCTTGATAAAATAAACAATGAGTAATCCTATACATGTTAAGATGGCAACAGAAATGGCAATCAAAATACTTTTAGGAAAACTGCCCATGATACTCAAATTGTTGGTATCATCCCAGGCGTTTTTTTTAGGTTGTCCTCATCATCTTTTAAAAATCATTTCACATTGAATATTGTGTGCGTTTCCCTTGCATAAGCATCAGGTTGAGTATAATATCATGTATACTGATATCAACAAATGTAAATAACGCAGAAAAGGCAACAACAATGAATAACTAATTATTTCAAAAAACAGTTCTTTCAATTCTTTCAAAAAAAGTTTATTACTTTTTTTGTATATAACAAATAATTGAATAATAAGGAAATTCATAACAAAAATGCCCTTATTTTAGCCTAGCTTTGCACATATATCTTAGGAAGTAGATGAGTATGTATCTTCTATAGATCGGATATTCGCACTTGGATATTTGCGCCAGGAGAACATGAACCTAAAAGAACCCTGGGTATATGTATGGAAATCAAATATCCTAATACGAAACAGATTTAAAAACGCAGTGAAACAAGTGAAAACATATCCAGGTTCCAATATATAATCTGACCATGTACCTGTCACATGCAAACTGCAAATTAAAATTAAAAAAAAACAAGAAAATCTGCTATGAAGGAGCAATGTGACCTTTAAGAATCAGCTACAATCTCAAAATCAAAAACTACTATGATGCTCTAGAGAATGAAGATATAGAACAATAACAGGAAAAGATCATAGAAGACGAATGGAAACATTTGAAAGTAAGCATACTATCTGCAACTGACGAATGCCTCCCTAAAAGACAAAAACAAAATAGAAACGAGTGGACGACAGAAGAAATTCTAAAAAAAAAAGCTGGAGGAGAGGAAGAAATGGAAAAAAGATATAAAATGCTCGACCAAAAAGTACAAAAAAAATGTGCCACAAAGCAATGGAAGAATGGATAAGTGAGAACTATCAAAAATTGAAGAGCTAGAAGCATAGCATAATAAGAGAAATGTACCAAAAAGTGAAAGAAGGCACCGGGACATCACGAGCAAAGAAGGAAATGTATTATTCCACCAACAAGAAATCCAAGACCGATGGAAAGAGTACATAGAGGAACTGTTCGCAGATGAAAGAGGAGAGAATCCGCAAATGAATAGCACAGAGGGCCCCGTTATTCAGCAAAATGCGAACGATAATGACAAATCCTAACATCTCTATACCAGCTCGACTAAGATTCATAATTTGATTCTATGTCTTGTCAACATTGCTGTATTGAGTCGAGACTTTGACCATCAGCAAAATGTAACAGCAGCGCCTGGAAGCATTTGAAATGTGGACACTGCGAATAATCTGGACAAGACGCATCGCGAACGAGGAAGTGATTCGAATTGCATGTACCAAAAGGTCGCTGTTTGAAACGGTAAAGAAGAGAAAGCTGTCATTTTGGGCATGTCATGAGACATGACTGCCTGCAAAGATATCTACTTGAGGGCGTGGTTGAGAGCAAGCGCGGAAGAGGGAGGCCAAGACTGCAATGGAGTGACACCATAACCCAATGGACGGGCCTCACCGTCGAGAAGGCCAAGCGTCCTGCCCAAGACCGAAAGAGGAGGTTCGTAACCGGCAACGTCAATCGGCACGCCACTTGGTAAGGGAAATAAGGCTTATGATTATGCATTTATGATTAAAAATTCAAATTGGATACCAAATGTTATTTAGTGCTAAGTTAATCAACCTTAAATCAAGCTGCACAAATTTCAGACATTATCTCATTTTTTATTCATGTATTTCTAACTGAATTGATATTTATGATTGGCGGCTTCTGTATGAGCGTTTTAGCTATTGCTATATAATCTATTGTTATTGGGTACACATGACTTAAGCTTTTGAACTTGATTATTATATGCGATTTCCGGGAGTGAACTTGATAAAAAGTGTTTTATCGTACTATGTATCAATGATTTTATTTGAGAAAATTTTATAGTTTAAATGCATTTCATTATTTATTCACAAATTGAATAAAAAGGTGCAATAAACGTTTTGACTAGTAACTTTTAAACTTGTATGTTTAATGAATAAGCTATTTAGAAAAATTGTTTGACGGGTCCTGCACTCTTGTATGTACTTTACAATGGTTTTATTATCTAGTAGTTTGACTTGTGAAACAGTGGTCACATTTATTCGTCCTCTTTGAACTTATTGGACTTGAAGTGCTAATGTCCAATCGATAGTAGATACACACTCATCTAAAAAGGTAATTAACTGTTTTAAAATTAGTATCATTAGTTATTCATTGTTTTTTGCGCTATTTAGATTTGTTTTATCGTTATGTATGTTATCATGCTCAACCTTATGATGACGCATGGGGAACGCACACAATATTCAATGTTAAATATAAAATAATAAATGTAATGGGTAGAACACCGAAAAACGCTTGGGACAATATCAATGATTTGAGTGTCATGAGCAGTTTTCCTAAAATAATTTTAATTGCAATTTCTGTTGCTGTATCAATTGTCATCTTAACATGTACAGGATTAGTAATTGTTTATTTCATCAAGCCGGATCAAGGTATGTAATGCATTGGACATTTTTTATAAGCAATAATATTTTCTTAAACATGATATGAAATCTATGTCTGCTGAATCCACATTTTTTAACATATATTCATATTTCTGTTTTAAAGTATGGATGTAATGTAGTTTGTTTGGTTGTTATTAAAAATCATAAAAATGATGTAATTGATAATAGGTATAGAAGAAGAAAGCCATGCAATCTCATCAACAACTGATCATCATTCGACCCTTGCAGTAACTTCAACAGGTAATCATAATTATGATCTCAATTTTTAGTTAATTTCATTAAGATTTAGGCATATATGTGAGCGATTTGATTTTCATTTTTTTCATGACATTTTCCATAAACCACAATCAAATTGATTAAAACATGAGATAATACTATCCACGAATTGATTATGATTTTAAAATAATATAAAAGGTGATATTATTTTTTATTTTATATTGAGATTTGTAAATATCATTTGATTTGTTTAAATTTTTACAGGGCCGTTCATCGAAGAAACAACGAGCGCTCAAGCAGAAACAACTTCCGAGCAAAATATCATTTCGCCAGGTAAATTGATATAATAAAAAGTTGAATCATAACGAAATTCATAACAAATATTTCCATATTTAGCCTAACTTTGCATATAGATTTTAGGAGGTAGCATAGCATTGTGAAGTTATGTCTAAATTCTTATATTTATTACCATAAAATTTAAGATAACCCATATACACTCTTTAATTATCAATTTCAATAAAATATTCAAACCACATTGTTACTGATGTTTATTTAAGATTAAAACATTGTAATTGAAAACCAAGAATAAACGAAAAGTCGATTCAGTGCTTGTTGAGGACTTTAAAGCTACACAAATATATATATGATTATTTTTATATTTACCTTCGTTTATGAATATATAATATGCCAATTAAGCATTGCTTTGATATTATACGTACACATTTAATGAAGCATAAATGCTCATTTGTCCGCCATTGATTGAATCACGCTGTTGTTGAGGTCGTTAATAAAATTGGAAGCCCAATACTTTAATTTACATCCCGCAATTAATCATTTGAGGCCAAATAATTGCTACAAATAATGTGAGACCCGATCTATTTACTCTACCAATTTAAATTGTCATTATATATGAAGAAGATAAATATAAAGCAAATATAAATATATTTAATGATGAAACATATAAGGCCAAACTGGACATAAGAAAGCCAGTTAAGTGGGCACGAATGTAATTTAAAGTCTGCTACTTTGATTAAAACCCCGCAAATTGTGTATCATTAAGATGTCCTTTATATGTTAATTTATAAAAAGTTAGTGAAACTCACAGTAAAAATCCCCAATTGAATTCCTTTGTTTCTCTAAAACAGGATCCAATTGCGAAAGACGTGGTGTACCATATTATGGTAACCAGCAAGTGTCTGGAAGTGGGAGGCCATGTCTGAGATGGGATGAGTTACCTGTGTCCCTCTCCTTATGGACTGATCTAAGTTTACTTCCCGATGCAAGCTATCAGGAAGCATCAAACAAATGCAGGTAATATACCCTTTACATTCAATAATAAAGGTGTTTGGCAAACCAAATTTTCATTTAAAGCAAAAATTACATTTAATTTATGACATATTAAGCAACACATACAGAATCATTTTAAATTAATATAATTGGACAACTTTTAGAAACCCGGACAATAATTATGATGGATCTTGGTGTTTTGTGATGAACGATGGTGTTTTGGACAAAGACATGTGTTTGATTGAACTATGTCAAGGTACAACAAGTCAATTTTATTATATTGCTTTTGACCACGCTGTTGCATATTCTAAAAGATCATTCTGTAACTTTATGTGTAACATTTTCAACTTATCATGCCTAATCAAAATTCACATTATTATTGTCATTAATATGATGTTTCTAAATAATTAACCCCGTAATACTTTAATTAGGGTACCGGAACTATTTCTTAGTTGAGACATATGTTTAATGTTGTCTCAGTTTAGATCCACCTTCAATGCAATTGATGAATAACAGAAAGGCTTAGAATTTAACCCATGCACCCTATTTTCTAAATTACATACAATCATTCAATATAATCAGTAAAACTTTAGATCAAGTTGATAAATATAAATATAAAGTGCAGTTGAATAACGACTATGAGCCAAACTCATTTGTCTTATGTTATAATAGGTGTGGCTTTAGATTAATTGAAATATAAGATGATAATACAAGAACAAATTTAGCCTAACTAATATATAGTTAGGCTATAAGTATGGCTTTAGATTTTAAGCGCATCCCATGAAAACGCCTTTTCAAAATCATCATAAGATTTACTATAATCAGTGTGGCTTCAGATCAACACACAACACAGACCGTCAAAACAAGACGATTGCGAGTCCCCTTCATGCATCCTATTTCTAAAATTAATAACAATCTATATTGCAATAAAATCAATGTTATCTTAGATCTAAATACAACATAGACAAACAATTGCGAGCTCTAACATGCATCATATTTCCAGAATTAATAACCTCATATATTTCAATATAATCTGTGTAGCTTAAAATCAATATGCGATATAGATGATGAAGACCAGAACGATTGCGAGCCCAACCCATGCGCCCACGGAGGCACGTGTACTGACCGCGGTTACCGCAACTACACTTGCGCATGTGCACCTGGATATCGGGGATCGTTCTGTGAAGCAGGTAAATGCGTTTTCATAATGTTTGCTTTAATTTTAATGACACATTTAATTTACCTTTTTGCAACATATGTTGTGTACATTAAAATCTTAAATTTCGATTTTGCAAATCAGGTTACTTGATGTTTCATTTATTGTTACATGAGTCATTTTTCTCTCTTTTATACAATGATATAATTTGTTATTTGAGCAGGTTATGCGATTTATAGGAATAGTATTCAAATATATAAAAAATGTAAAATGGTTGGTTTTCATTATACATTTAATCAGTTTATATACACACATGTATCAGTCTTTTTGATATATCAAGAACATCTTCGGAATGAACCGCATCATTGGAAAACTAAATATTGAATGTTAAATGTTATAGAAAAAAATAGATAATAATTTGTCTTTAGGAACGGGTCTAGCCAATTGTTATATTAACGGAACTGTGTATGAAGGGCATCTAAATATTACATATGATGGGTATCAATGTATTCCATGGACTGTTGTGAAAGGTACAATCATCAGTCACTCAACAAATTTGCTCTATGTTTTTGTTTACATAAAATGGATCAATGTTATTTAACAGACACTCATTTTCTTAGAAGATTAATGATATATTTCAGATTTTAGATATATTTCAAATTAACTACTAATTGCAGCTATCCCATATTTAAGTGAATATTTGAAAATCATAATTATTTCAAAAGAGAGAGAGAGAGATTTTTAGAGAGAGAGAGCGATAGAGAAATGTATTTTCTTTAAGCTTAATCAGTATGATTTTGATTATCGATTGGTATCATTTTAAATGTAGTTTACGCTAAGCAATGTATATTTTACGCTAAGCAATGTATATTTATTTCAAAGCAGTCTTTATGATATATTATCATTATTTTCTACAAATAT
>LQRL01036853.1:0-10828 GCA_001703475.1 Hydroides elegans
TGCGGCAGAACTCTCCTTGGATACGGAAAAAGAAATTGGGCACCAGTTTTTTACTATATGTAAGACCAATTGCGGCAGAACTCTCAAAAACACTACTACTGGAGTTGTATCTATAACTATCTGGATTTGTGTATCTCACATGCAAAAAGGAGGTAAAGTAATACCATTTATCAGAATCATTGCGAATACAAGAAATGAATGAGTTTATAAACTCTAGTCCATAGAAATTCAAAGTTGTTTAGTTCATTTTCTGACACCTTGTTGCTTACCTTAGTTAAAACATGATAATTGTAAGCAATACATGCTATATTTTAGTTATTAAGGATCTTTTAGCATACCGGGTAATTATGACGTCAAAATCTGATTCATTACACAGATGGCGCGGGTGAAGGAACTGGAGAACAAGAGTCGCCCTCCGACGGATAGAAACAAGAAACTCTTTGACAAGAGCGTCGACATAAATCATCTTTAAAAAAACGTGTAATTATGACGTCATAATTGCATTAATTTATTGCACAGATGGCGCGGGTGAAGGAACTGGAGAACAAGAGTCGCCCTCTGACGGATAGAAACAAGAAACTTTTTGATAAGAACGTCGACCTCAACTCACAGAACAAACGCCTTCAGGAGAAGATCGCTCAACTCACGAAACAAAATGAATACCTCGTAAGTTATGAAAATTGGTTTTATGTAGACTCTATAAATATGGAACAGATATAAAGTTGATGAGAATTAGATGTTAAAGAGCCCAACCGAAACTAATGTGTGTGCTGCATCTGCATATCATTCTAACATTTTGAATAAAAAGATATGTTGATGTTCTTTTTCTTGTATGTTTCAAACTAAATCCCTTTTGGGTGGGTATAAATTATCAGCTTTAAAAAGTGCATTGATGTGTTTGTATATATGAATATGGATTGCTATTTCGCTTATCAATTTTGTAAGGATGGTTATCGCTTTTTTTATCCCCTTCCAAACTTTGGCTTTTCAAGATAGCTGTTTGAAATACCCTCATTTTTTCCCAGATGGTACCACGTATAAAGGGCGTACGTTGCATACCTTTACATTTTTTGCAATACTCACTAAATTAAAAAGGCGTCGTTTTTGAAAATAGACACCATGCCACATAAATGATGATTTAGCTCTCTTCACCACGAGATTTCATCTGCCTTTAGGCGTGAAACCAAATGCTACATCATATTTCAGTCTCACAACAGGATGAAACTTGAATTTACGTAAATGCATACTTGCAAATAATTGCTCTATATAGCATCAATATGATATATAATGCGCAAAGCCAAAAGCCAAAAGCCAAAATAAGCGCGTGATGCGATAACAAAAAATAAACCAAAATAAATACGGTGATTATTATATAAAACCTATAAAATAAGATATTATCTTTCCAACACATATTTCATAATTTGACTCTTGAAATTGTCTTCTTTTGTGCCCATGTCACGGCTTTTCCTAATTTGATGCGCCTCTGAGGCATTTTAATATTGTTTATATAACATTTTACAAGATATGTCTTTGGCCGTTTCTTAAGTATGTATAAGCCCTTGATATTGCATGTCATGGGGAGTGCAGTACGTACTCTGTATTGCACGGAATGTTGCTTTTACATTCCTTTCATAGCGATTTTTTTTTTAGATTGTTGAAATTCTCATGTATTGTTACTGATTTTGCATGTAAAGTTATACAACGAAATTGTAAAATGTGCAGTAATTATTGTCATCTATGCTAAGGCGAGGATATGGTATGTATTTGTTTTTATATCGATAATATCACCCTCTGGCATCTTCATTTTAATGTTATATAGATTATTAAATTTCATTGTAATTCAAAATTTTACAGGAATCATCGTTCCAGATATAAATTTGTATTTTTTTGTCATTCAATGGATTCCCCATCGTTTCAAATCTTATTATCACAAATCTGAATCTGATGGTCAGATCGAAGTTCTATATGGGCGCAAAAAAATGCAAGCATTTTAACCAAAAGCTGCGTTGCTTTGCTTAAATGTATACGTTACCGCGCCCTTATACACCAATTATCATGAAATAATGTCTTGGTTCAAATCCCCTAGAAATAACTAGTCCGCGTCAAATCTCTACAACCACCCCGGGCTGTACTTTAACGCGGGACCCGAGATCATCGGGCGCCCAACCACTTACCCGATGGCTTACCCATATCTTATGCATCTATGTATTTAAACCCCTAGAAATCTGAGGTCACCCACAGCGACAGCACCACTTCTCCCTCTGGCGGCGCCACCAAGCGGAAGAAAAATGGCGGGGCAACAGGAAACGGAAGTGACAGCGGCTTCGAACAATCAAAATAATACAAATCAAGAATTTGAAACATAATTCACTGCATATGCTATTCTTAACCAAAACTCTCTATATCTGTACTTGATGCACATACATGTACATGTATATGGAAGTGTTGCATAGCAGAAATTATGAATTTTGTTTCAAACCCTAGAAATCTGAGGTCACCCACAGCGACAGCGCCACTTCTCCCACTGGCGCCACCAAGCACAAGAAAAACGGCGGGCCAACAGGAAACGGAAGCGACAGCGGCTTCGAGGAATCGCACGAGGAACTGGTTAGAGAAGTCAAGACGTTAAGGCGTCAAGCCATAGAGCATGAGAAAACGGGGGCGGCGCTCAAACTGGCGTGTGCTGTGAGTATTATTATTTATGAAAGGCATTTTAATGTGATTTGCTCAAGTTATAAATGCGCCCATAGGGTGTGCGCGATGAATCGACGCTATATCAATTCAAGAAGATAGCTATCAGTAATTCGACATGATGTTGCATATCGAGAATCTTTGACAACTTGTTTGTCGCCGACTGAACGTGATGCTTTGTCGCGGTCGATCTTTTGGCTAAAATTTATGTGTTAATATATAACAGTATCTTTTCGATTTTGTTCTTCAGTAAGACGTGAAAACGTGGCCCTTGCGTTGGTGTATACATTCTGTGTATAGACTCTAATTCAGAGGCAGTCTACGCTTTTGCATTCTCATGATCGATTATTGCAATTAAAAATACTATCTAAAAAGAAAAAAAAATATATGATCCCTTTTTCAGGAGAAAGACAGAAGAATTGAACTGATTCTTCACCGCAAACGCAAACAACGAGTAAGCAAGGCACAAAACAAAGTAAGTTCGACAATATATTTTACAATAAATACATATAGAGAAGTCTATGCACAGTAAAACAATATATGTATCTATATTGACGTTAAAAGATATATAGCTTCGAGCAAACAAGACAATATAAGTTTTGAGAGTGAAATGTCAAGACCAAAATGTCAAAATGTCGAGAATATAGGTCGTCAAAATCTTACTGTTCACTAATTAAGCCCCCGTTCAAAGGGCCCTAAAGGCACGGGGACGTTTCCCATCTCCAAATGATCTACAAGCACCACAATAGACAAAAGCCAACTTGAGAAACGTCACAGCCCGAAACCCATAATTTATCCCTTCGAGGTGTTGACAATAGTATTTTTTCACTGCATATTAAATTTAAGCGTCTTTGTTTCCTGCTGTTCAAAGGTGTAAGGTGCCGGGTTGTGTGACATTGAGTTTATTAAGCTTTTGAACCGACGACAATGCATCTTTTTGTTATAAATTTGTGAGATCTCATAAACTGATTACTATGTGTTAAGTCAGTGATTCCCCATTTTATAGCCCAGACTTTTATGAGATGTTTAAACGCATTTTAAAACCAGAACTGCAAAATTAGTCTTATCAGAAACAGATGGAAGATCGAAACATTGATCCGACGCATAAAACATCAAAATGCACTCTTTAATTTAAGTATTCACATGGAATATTATGAAGATAAGCAATATTACCTGGTTTAATAAATATATTGAACACAAATTTATCTTCTAACGAAGTAAAATATTCCTTTCTGCACTTAAACATGACATAACATCGATTAAGCTCCACCTTGCAATAGCTGAACAAATCTATCTTTATAATATTTCGTCTGTTTTCTTTTTGCTATGAAATGGGGGTTTTCTTTTTCCAATTACAAACTGGTATTTATTTACGTATTAACTGGATAGGAATTAATTCATATATAATAAAGTTTGTTTAACATGATGCAAAATATGGTGGAATATATTGCGATGAGTTTGACCTAGTTTTACAGTTTTCTTAGTGAATGAATTTTTCACTAAGGCAAAATTAGCTTTAGTTCAATATTTTAAAGATCGGACCACAAATAAAGATGAAGACATTTTAACCAGCTTACATAATGCGGTATTGATATTCAATATTGAGATTATACTTAAAATCCATGTATGTTCTATACAGAATTTGTCAAATTAATAAAACAAATTTTGATAATTGAACTTGGCATTATTCACTGTTTCCAGAAAAAGAAACCTAAATTAAAATGTAAATCCATACAAACACTGGAAACGGGGGTAAGAGTTAGCTGTTATTTTGAAATCTTATTGTTCTTTTTACAATTTCTTTATGTGCAATTGTTATGCCTCGCATGTTTTAGTATGGCTTCAAAATCATAAAAGTTCTTTTAAAAGTAAGTTGTGTTTCTTGAAACTGTTTACAAAATACCAAGTGTGCTGTGAAGTGTTTGATGTTTTATGAAACCTTTGAATTTCATTTTAATGTTGCATCGAAATTAGCCGTTAGTGATGTGTAAGATTATCAAATCCTTTAGAATTATTTGACAATTACATTTGAAGAAGACTATGGTACTGTAAGGAAGAAAATTGGAACAGTGAAAGTGTATGTTTTATATTTTATAAATATTCCAATTATTAAATTGGTTATATAGTAACTGTTGTTAAAGGTAACCATGGCTCACATGTTTATTCGTTTATTATAATTACCAAATACTGAATATGTTCAAACTGTGTTTACACTTAAGCTGCAGGAATAAATATCAATAGTTTTTAAACAGCAGTTAACTATTGTTAAATACTATTTTGTTTACCCTGTTCCCATTTCTATGCTGCAGGTATAAAGAAAAATACTTCAGGTACGATAAAGCTGACTGTCAATCGGTCGACTCTAGTTTGTCTCATTTGACGACATATTAACAATTATAATTATTTTGATTTCCTTCATAACCACAATTGTATTACCAAATTATAAACATTTCTAATATTTTCTTCACATAGGCTGCGGGCATAAAAGAAACTTACTTCGGGTACGACGAGGCTGACTGTCAATCAGTCGATTCTGAGATGTCTTTATCAGTCAGTTCATCAGGAGACATGATTGATGATGAAGATGTATTCGAAGATGTAAGCACATAATTTATCTAAGCTTTTCAAAAAATGAGGTTTTAACATGTTGATAAATAATTTGACTAAGCCTATGCTTTAATCGTGTTATTGTTGGTTGATTTAAGTGAGAATTTCTATTGATTTTGCTAAAGACAAGTGTTATATTTAAAGAAATAACCATGAAAATATCATATTTGTTTATATAAGTATGATCATAAACGCTCTATTTATTTGTTTATATGTTTTTGAAAAGGTTAATTGCTTTGATATTGAAGGTTCTACTCAAAAGTTAAGTTTATATGCCGCTGTGATTCCAACCCAAATATGTTTTCAAACTCAGTTCACACGAGACGAATTTCAACAAAACTACCAGAGGCTGGTAAAGGAGCATATGGAACTAGAGAACTCTTACCGACTTCTACAAGTCACACATGGAGCAAGTTATGTAGATCCACAACGAGAGGAAAAGGTGAGTCTACTGCATTTTGAATTATGTATTAATCGTGGCTGGACCTTATTGGGAGATATCGTTTTATCATAACTTCAATATTTGATATGCTAAAACATATTGTTTTAAGCTTAACTTTATTTGAGATATATATTACCTTTTATGTATTTTCACTATCAAATTGACAACCAGCTCCTCAGTATACATAGGAATTTTCAATAAACAAATTAAAGAGTTTAAACATTTAACATGTTGTGATTCCAAAATGTAACGGCTTGCATTGATGCATTGTCAGCTGATTGTGTATAGAGATTATTGGAATTATTATCTTATTGTAGAAATTTAATAAGAAATATATTGAGCCAATCAGATCAACATTGCGTCTCATATAGTCATATGTTGTTTTGTAGATGCGTACACAACTGCAAAGTGACTTACTAGATGCACAATGTCGCATTGAGGATCTTGAAAAACTACTTCACACTCAAGGAAAAGTAAGTTATTATTATAAACAGATTAATGTTGTAAACTAATCCAACCTTTAAAAATACATACCTGTAATACAAAGTGTAGTTGTTAAAAGCAAAATAATCCTTTCATAACATATATTTGTTATAATACATACTTTGTAATAACCGTTGTTGTAATAACCATGTTGTTCTGTCTAAATAATCACATTAACCATAATGGTATTGTAAGAATGAAATCAGGTTTTTACTTTAATAGTTTTAGCACATTCACATTCAAAGTACATAGAAAATATACATTTGTTTTTTCGCAGTCGATAGGAAAGTATGAGGTATGTCGTTGTGTTTTTGAGTATTTTGCATGCGTTTTCGTTCATAGAAAACAGGAGAAGCATTCGCAATGCCTCACGCCTATATTTATTACACCGACACAATTGGCACAATTTTGAAATAAGAAATCATCCGTTTTTTTTTTAAATTTTAATATAAATTCGAAGGTTTTTAATCCTAAATTAAGTATTATTTAAATGAAACGTAATGAAGATACTGAAAATTGCATGTTCCAAATCAAACAACAACAAAAACACAATTTTACTGATCCGGTAACATCAAATCGGTCATTATTAGATAAAAATTGGACAAAAGTTAATGGGTTTACCTGGATGTCCTTTAATTTAATATTTCAATATTTGAGTAGCTTTGCGTTCTTTATATCTTTTGCATTTGTGTTACAACTTTTAATTGAATTCTTGAGCATAGTTATAAATATTAGATATATATGTAAAGTAAAACTATAACTGTTTGCTTTGTTTTGCATTGCTTTATTGCTTTGTTATTTATTAAGATGTAATAATATTTTCTTTAGAACATTATGCTGTTAATTTGATAAACAATAAAACAAATAGAAGTTGATTTATCAAGCGATTACCTAAGATTTATCATTAATATTTTATATTTGTTGACAAATCCAAAAAAAAATCTATGTAAAATCTAACAAATATTTCAGGATACTGGATGGTTACAGGAAAAAGAAAAATTGAATCAAACTATTAGGAGCTTAAAAGAAAAGGTAAGTCTTTGATTTAATAGGAATGACATCCGTTGGGTCACCATCAAAATGGTTATTGGTGTGAAATAAGGGAAAAGTGATTAACGTTTTGAATATAAAAACCTACATGTTGTCACCGCTTGAGTAGTATTGCTTCAACTATGTGCAAAATCCAGCGAAATAAGTTTAAGTCGGTGTATATCGATTCTTTGCTCGAATTCGACCCGGGTTGATTGCTGTAGATTTTGCATGAGTAATGTTTTTTTCGGAAAGCAATTATTTTTTTCCCAACCCGTAAATATAATCAACTTGAGGTTTGGTAACACTTTGAAGAACTATAAAAATATATTGTATAAAAATAAAATCGACACTACATCTAAACTGGATTTTAAAATTACTTCATTTATATTTTGATAGAGAAAAACAGTATTTTTTTTTTACGGGATAATAACCCTGTTTATAGTTTTACACCATTGACATTGTTAAGGTAGCTTTCTGATTTCTTAAATTCATGTATATAATATTGCATAAGCTTATATGTATGCTCACACATTGTTTAATTAATAGTTGATTAATATATTTGAAAAGCTGTATATAGTGTTAGTGTGAGCTGTCATGTTCTGTTAAGTCCAAAAACGTACTCAATAGTGAGCGATAATAGAGAAGATTTAAATTGGCAAAATCTTCATGCTTCTTTATTCGCTGAGTCCGCCATATGATATTGAGATACATCAGGCAAATTTCACACCATCGTTACACTCTCTCCTCAAGCTTTAAAGCGATGCGATGAGTGTGAAAGTACGAGAATGCCTTTCTCCTAGGTAGTACAAGCCACGTATACGAATCGTACTCCATTGTAGCTCATAAATGGCCAATCTTTAAAGCGAAGACTATCGATCCATAAGAGTTGATGCATTGTTTTTGAGAAAAAAAGATACTTTATTGTATAAGGTATATTGTCAAGTCGAGTCAATATAATTCTACTATTGGTTAACTCACGACGTTGATAACGACAGGGGACTGTTTTTACTTTATGGGAGGTTTAGAACCAATACTTGTCGTTCGTCTTTATTTTTTGAGAGGGCTTCGTTTGGATTGAGGGTGGTACGTAAAGATACCCTTAAAATAAAGTAATGGTATGCAAATATGTGCAAAAAAAAAACATCTCAACTTCAAAGAAAAGTTAAGATTTTGGTGCATTTTTATCACTTGAAGTGTTATATGTGCGGAGCGAATGCATGATATTTAGGCATATTTTAAGCCACCGACCTATAACTTTCAAATTGAAATTTCAGCTGCATACTACAGAGGAATCGGAGCGAAAGCTGGGCTTCCAGATACGTGAAGTACAGGACCAGAATGAAGACCTCGAATTTAGAACATTGGAACTGGAAGAACAAGTGGAAAAGGTTTGATTTTATAATAATATATTCAACCCCTATACAACAAGTATCAATCTGTTCTATGAAAAAATACTATAATATTGAGTATAATATTAATAATTATTATACATTAATTGGAAAGTTTTTCCATAAAAATACAGTAAACCAGATTTTAACAAATGATTTTTTTTTCGCAGCTTTCCACGGGTAATCAGACTCAAACTCAGTCGAATGTCACTTTTGCTGGAGATTTCTGTTCGATCACAGAAGATTGTGTTCTGCAAATGTACATTGAAGAAAAAGGGTCACAGGTAAGACTTACAAGATATCACTATGAATACATACACGAGTGCATCAATCGTTACGCGATCCCTTTTAAGCGTTCACATTAGTACTTTGTATTTTTTATAAAAGATAAAGATTCAGTTTGGTCTATTCTGTCCGACCTCTGTTCTGCTTAATTTATATTTTGAGTAAAGAATATAAATGCTATATTTTGCACATATATATGACTTGTAAATTATTTTTATTTCAGGAAATCAAACTGGCAGAACTCCGAGAGAGACTTGGTGAAATGAAAGAAAAACATGTAAGTTGTATTCAATAGATTTGGAATTAAATATAATAGTTTTCATCAAGTCATACAGTATCGCTTCAGATTTCATTCCTATCACATTTGAATAAAAACTGACCATCAATTCCAAATGTGAATACGATTTTGTTCATACTTTTTCCGTTTTTCACAAATGATAATTATTTTGTGCATTAGTTTTTTTAGTTTAAAAGCGATCGTTACTTGAGCACACTTAAAAAACACAATAATCAAATGTAAGCAAACATATGTATTTTTGTTAATATTTGGACCGATAATTACGCACGTTATACCATTTACCGGGTGCCTTGATTAATGTCATTGTATTTTTGCTCAGGTTAATGATATCATGAAAATGTCGCGTGCGTCTTGAGCAAATGTCGCGTTATTCCGTGATAGTTCACAACAACGTATCACAAGCATTATAAAAGTCATCCATATAAAACATACTGCTGTTCTTCAGTCTATATAAGAATACGAATAATAACCCTAGTAACATTTACGTGGCACGTAGAATGCTACATTTGGCCGTGTGGTACATTTGCGTTCAATACGCAGCTTATTTCGTTCGTTCCCTTAACAGTGTTGCCACATGATACTTTTTTAAAAGTATCATACTTTTTTTTTGAAAATCGGCCAAATTATACTTTTTTTATACTTTTATACTTTTTTTATACTTTTTTTTGCTCTCGTACTTCTTAACCCAGCTTTCGTGAAACGAAAACTGGGTTTGTGAGATCGGTTGGCGTCGTCCGCCGTAAGTTAGTTAGTTAGTTAGTTAGTTAGTTGGTTAGTTAGTTAATTATTCAGAAAACTTTTTTCTGAAAAACCTATCTCCTCCCACAGTTTTGACAGTAGTGCTTTCAAACGTTACCCAAAGCTTCTTTATGGTACCCTCATACCGGCTTGTGCTTTATAGGACGATTAACCCACCTGGGTCGCCATGGTGGACTTCGCCATTTCCGCCAATTTGGTCTTCTATATAGAGAAAAACTCTTTGTTGCTAGACCTATCTCCTCTCACAGTTTTGACAGTAGAGCTTTCAAACTTTAACCAACGCTTCTCTATGGTACCCTCATACCGGCTTGTGCTTTATAAGACGATTGGCCCACTTGGGTCGCCATGGTGGACTTCGCCATTTCCGCCAATTTGGTCTTCTATGTAGAGAAAAACACTTTGTTGCTAGATCTATCTCCTCCCACAGTTTTAATAGTAGAGCTTTCAAACTTTAACCAAAGGTTCTTTATGGTATCCTCATAACGGCTTGTGCTTAATAGGACGATTGGCCCACCTGGGTCGCCATGGTGAACTTCGCCATTTCCGCCAATTTGGTCTTCTATATAGAGAAAAACTCCTTGTTGCTAGACCTATCTCCTCCCACAGTTTTGACAGTAGAGCTTTCAAACTTTAACCAAAGCTTTTTTATGGTACCCTCATAACGGCTTGTGCTTTATAGGACGCTTGGCCAACCTGGGTCGCCATGGTGAACTTCGCCATTTCCGCCGATTTGGTCTTCTATGTAGAGAAAAAAACTATTTGTTGCTAGACCTATCTCCTCCCACAGTTTTGACAGTAGAGCTTTCAAACTTTAACCAAAGCTTCTTTATGGCACCCTTATAC
>LQRL01036871.1:3991-35234 GCA_001703475.1 Hydroides elegans
CAAAAATTATAGACTCATTTCCTTCAGTAGACTCTGAGGTATGACAACCTCAAAATGTTGGGTGTGTTCAGCATGCGACCTTGAATTAGTGGACAGCAGATATTCATGCATGTTTATGTATTAGCATTTGTAATTTGATTGTTTGAATCACAACCAAATGAACCATTGATGTTATATGATAACATTGATAATTAATGTTTATAGTAACATCTAGCATTATAGTTTTCTTTGCAATCACTGTTTTGAGTTTAATAAACTTGTAGATAAATTGTATGGTTTAAACATGAAACATTCTATAACTCTGCCTAAAGTAATCTATTGTTGGTGTTTAGATACGCCATCATAAAAATACAACCGTATGGCACATATTTGTTCAAGAAAAAATCTGAGTAGATTCATTATTTTAATCCGTGTTGTCGTATCCAGCAACATACAGGTATTGTTTATGATTATGCACCATAAACATAGTAAGATATTAAGTTTCTGGGTAAAATAGCTAAAACAAACAGCTTCAGATTATTTAATTGTTCGGTTTTCGTATAGTAATAGGTTGAAATAGCAAAAACCAATGCATATACATGCATGAATATCTGCTGTCCACTAATTCAAGGTCGCGTGTTGAACACACCCAACATTTTGAAGTTGTTATACCTCAAGAGTCTACCGAAGGGAATTAGACTATATATTGTGACAATGTACTGAATTGATTCACCTATACTCTCTATAAATGGCATAATTTTCACTTTTGACATAATGCCTTAAACCAACTGGTTAAGTAGAATTAATGTATAATTTTGTCCAGTAATTCAAGGTTATGGTCTATGTCAAAGATCAAAATTAAATCGAATGACAATACATTAGATTATTTTATTTATATGTGTTTGTCTTGATTATTAGAAATCATGTTAGATGGCTTTCATGTTAGTCTAGATGCTAATCAAAACAAAATCGAATATCACCAGCAGATGCATAGGGTCAATCTCCCCATTGAAACATTTTTTGGTTTGAAACATCATGCAAATATCTGTCAAAGACATAAACTCGAAATCAATAACTGAAATTCATAACTTACAACTATTTGCTAAAACTATCATTTCAGGTATGCACTTATGCAAGACTGTTGGATTCAAGAACCTTTAATGCGACCAGGCTTCGGCCGGATCAGAGAGATGTTGGAAGTCATTTTAAGTGAAATGGACAACAATCCTTATGCTGACATCTCTGTTTCGCAAATGACTGATAGTATGTTAGACATTGTGAATGGAGCGCCCGGTGAAAAGTGTTAAAACTTTTTATTTTGGTTTGGAATGGGAAGCCTATTCTAGTGTATGTCTAGAGCGTGTCTATTCACATCGAGAGCGGCTCTCTCGGAATCGCTGTGAACACTAGAGCGTTTGGTTTCTATATGGGTAGTGTCCACGATCTATTCTTGAACATATACTATTATTTGTTAAATAATTATCGACACGCTAGGAGCGACATACAATGACCATTTGCTATTAATGAACCATAGGTTGCGACGAGCGAATACGAAAAGCACTAAACATAGGCCTATCATATTAATTTTGATTCGCTGTTTATATCGCTCCTCAAATGATTTATGGAACGATTCAGCAAAATTATCTAGATTCATAAGCAAAGCAAAAGTACTATGGTTTGAATCACCGGCGATTTCTATCCATCTATGTCAAATATAAATTTTCCTTATAAAGTAATAATTGAAACATATTTGTAAATACTGATTGTAATTTTGCTAATTATATGATGAGGCTATGAACAAAATTATGTCATTGAGAATAAAGTTATACTACTAGAATTACACAAAAAAATATATGTGTGAATTTGTGAGGCTATTCTTTAATGTTGTAATGTACAAAGAAAGGACATAATTACTCGTGGTGCTTGGCTAATTTTGTTATAATGGGTAGCATAGTAACTGATTTAGAATGGATGTGAAATGGATATAAACGTCATAATCCGGTTGCTTAACTAGTTGTGTGCATTAGAGCTTGACATTGCAATAATAAAGTTAATAAAATAACAAAAAAATGATATATCAAGTTATTCCCAGTTATCTTCCCTTGGGTACAAGCATATTAATCACTTAAAAATGAAGATACATGTATGTGCTTGGTGGATAACATACATACAAAAAAACGATACATGGGAACTCCTGAAGCCTAATATTTGTTCTTGGAATTTTCTTTGCATACCCATACCAGAAAGACGTAACACAGGCAGACAACTATTACTGATAGATGGGTTGGTATTTTAGGCACAATTGGCTACGGCCTTCGCAGTTCTGAAGCTCGTCTTTTAGTGCCTAGTATTATTATATGAAGAATTGAGTATATATTTATCATATCGTATTTGTTTTTTTTTTCTGGGTATATTCTGATTTTATACCGTTATCATTATACGTTTGTAGTGGGCCCATAATTCATGAATATAAAACTACATACTCATGGATTCAATGCATATTAACCTCGGCAACATATTTCTGGGACATATAGGATTCATATAGGCGTGCACAAGTGTACATGTAATATATCTAGCCTTACTTGAACATGTATCTTGCAATAAAAGCCTAAGTATTTCCATAGTTGCTTTAGCTCCATCACAAAGTCATGTAGACCAAAACATATTACATTTATAAAATTTAAATAAATATAGCACGTAAAAACGTTATATCTGTCATATTTAATGCGCAGAATGAATAGGAAACATTTAGCATTTCAAGACTGATCGACATTAATACACAACACTGCATCAGCCAAGATTCCATCCGAGTCTTACATGAGCCACATTCCAGACCACAGAGTAAACAACTGCCGAGAAAATGGAAAGCCTTCATTCCGAAGTCTCATGATTAATAAGCAAGGCATTTTGGAAGAGAACGACTCTAGTTGCTTATGACTTAGAAAGTTATTTTTTGGTTACCTATTATCTTGTATTTGCTTGGTCAAAATTTTAAAGATAACCCTTATTTTCTAAATACTTGTTAGTCACAAGTTTGATTTACAATCTATAATTTAATTGCAGTTATTTCAGTCGAGTAAAAATCTATTTGATTTATATGTTGGGAGATATAGATGGGAAATTGTGTATTGGGCTCAATCACCTATAAGTCATTCAACTGCAATTAATTTATGTCGAAATTCGTCTGTTGAGTGTTTTGAACACTGTTTGTGTTGTTATATACAATGAATTAATATTGTTTTCTTTTTAACGATGATGTGACTAGTATTTGGCCAATTATATTTGATTATTGCAGTTTCATTTAACGGAATGTTGACATTTACAGTAGGAGTTTATTTTCACTCAAATTACATGTATGCACATTAAAAAATGCAACAATATTCATAGCTACAACACAAATGGCTAAATATGGTAAGAAACCTAGATTTCGTACTTGTCGAAATATATTCGAAATATGACGATCCCTTATAAGCGTTTGAAGGAATAAGCCAAACGGGCATGTCATATTTTCGAATACATATTTTTGGAAAACTTATTAAAAGCTTCAAACACGTCATGTGGTTCAAGGCGCTTGATTTATCCCTAGAATACATTGAAATATGTTTTACGGAGAAATATTTTTCACTGAGAATAAGGCTCAGTAACATTATTACTATTTCTAACTCTTTTTTGGAATACAAAAACAGCCTCGATACATTAAAGAATATACAGATGGTTCTACGGGGTTCTTGGTACAAATATTATTAACATTGAATTTACAGCAGTTTTTAACATTATATAGAAAGAATACAATATCTACATTTCCTATTTCCTACAAACCTATTTGATAAGTTGAATTGCCTTATATTGAAAAATAAAAATGATTATTTAGTTGTGTATTAAAAATACTGGTACCTTAGAATCACATTCGTTTTAATATTGATCTGTCGCACTGAGAAGAAAATGGTTCATCTGAACAAACCCTAAAATGTTTATTTGTCTCTGTGCAATATACAGTCTGTTGCGAATCAGAAATATTACAAAATAAAATCAATCATAAATAAAAACGCTGCGCGGTTTCAACTGTCGGGTTCGACGAACGTCATGTATTTTGAAGCGATGGATCAAGTTCGACTTCCACATTTCGCATTCATGTTAAACAAAAAACCCTAATATTTGACATAGTTTTAAGTTCAATTGTTCATATGCAATATGCATCTCAGTGAATATATGTCATTTAATTTTGCTATATTGAAGATTTTGCAGGATTAAAATAAATATACAAAAGTAATTGCATATTAAAGTGTGGAATTTTATAATTGGTTTAAATTGCGATAAGTTCTAAAATTTAAATATGGTAATTGAAAATCCTGCTGAGATGAGGGAGGCACGATACCCTGCAATGAATGCAGTAAGTCTATGATTTATGTTTTTTTTATTTGAACAAATAGCTAAACAAATTGGTTATTTTTGCATATATAAAAACTTAAAAGGGAGCCACATTTGTTGTAATGACGGTCCCAATAGGGTAAACTTAAGCGCTGTCCATGCAGGTTTATAGTTTGTCAGTTGAACGTATTAACAAAACAGACACAATTCATTTTGTAGTTCAACACATATACATGTAGACCATGTCTGTATAACATTCAACCCAGAACAAAATAATAACATCCACTTCTTTTGAGTATTTTCTCGTTTCTGAGACCAAACACATTTGTTTACAGAAAAGGCAAGCACAAAGGGAACCTTGCCCGAAAATTGTTGAGTGATCGCCAATTAGTGGTTTGAAACGAACCCACTTCAGAATCTGCACATATTTATAACTATTGCATATTCGTTGCATCGTCGCAAATGGCTATTTACATGTGAAATAATAGGTTAAAAGCTGCTTAAATTCTATACTTTACTTTTATTTAATATTATGTTTGTTTGCACAATCGCAAGAAGCGACAGGATTATCGCTCTTTGATGATGTTATGCATGAATAAAAACAGCGAAAATCGCAAGTGGCGACAAGAATCACTTATTTTATTAAGCCGTAGCCTTACACAAACCTTAATCGAAGACAACAACACAGAATTCTAAAACAATCTTCGCCCATCTCACCGCTCCATTCCACCGACATCTCAGCTCCTCAAAACACAAACTGTTCTGGATTTCTCTGGCTTGCTGCCCCCAAGGGATGAGTCAAGGTCGCGATCCATTGTATGTGTAATAGCAGTAGCAATGTCAGGCATTCTCTGCAGACTTACTCATCAGAATATTGTGTAGACTAAAACATATCTAACAACTATCTCTCTCCGGCCTCTTCAGAGTCAGTGGAATCCTAAACAAGCTGACGGTGAACTGAATGCTAAGAGCACCTTACGAATACGAATAAAGTTATATCGTTGATTGTATTATTGTAACCACGGGAAGCTAACGCGAAAACAATACATGTATATTCTTTCATTATCCTTTAAATATATATTTGTCGGAAATTGTCATATGTATGCAGTTTATGGCAATGGGAAACTGCAAGATAATCATTCGATTAATATCATTATCGCTATTAAATACACATTTTATATATACCATTGCTAAGCGAAAATAATCATTTTCTAAATACAAAACATTCAGAATTTTCACATGAGCGTCATATACAGGCACCAACGCGATTCCAATCAAAACCACAAACAAACCCACTTCCTGTCCAAATCTCTCATCAGTTGCTCTTCCCAACAGATCATAGCCTGATGCTTAGATGCTAAGTTTAGCACTGCCTTCAAGTGGCTTCTGGATTAGTGCAAAGAAGATAAAACAACGCCAAAGAAAAAGAGAAGCTCTCAGGTCTATACGGCCTTAAGACTCAAGATTGTTGTTTAGGATTCTTGTTTACTTTTTGCACTGTGGCTTCTCAGTCTGCGGTTTTTCGTTGGTTGTTTTATTGATCGATCCGACTCATTCTTCTCTGGATCCATCTGGATGCTCCTAATTGCACGCCTCCCCATTTTCTTGCTCAATATACAAGCTCCTCTGCAATCAGCGTCGCTCTTCGTTCTTTTACTGTCTGTGAGTCGGCCGTGGCGCAATTTGCTGTAAATTTAAAACCCTTTTGGCTTTCTCTAATTTTGATAAACCATTATTCAAAATCAACGAATTTTGATTAATTCAAAGATTAAAAAATCGGAATTCACTACACAGAAGGAAGTTAATCCTGTGGATATAAAGTGACGCATAAGAAGCAACAGATCTTAATCTAATTATATTTTTTCGTGTAAATTTATCGGAATACCAAGAACATCTCAAAATGTCACGCGCAGAAGCAGCAGGAGACCAGAGGTTGATCGCCGGAAAGGTAAGGAGATTCGGTTTCCTGTTTATGTATATCGATGGTTTTGGTTTCCAGTATTTAATGTATATTGATTGCGATTTGATAAGGCTAACTCGTATGTATGGTCTTTATCAGCGTGTTTAGGTTGTTATGACATACCTGTTTGTTATGGAAGTGTGATAAGTTTAAGGTTGTAGTTTGCCTTTCTATTACGGTACTGTAAACCAGCATATTCAGTCTCTTTACATTAGAAAACATGACAAGAAATGTACTTGTGCTTAAGTAGGTGCCTTTATTTTCTTTTTATATGAACCATAAATATCTTAACTTATAAAACAATACAATTTTTCAAAATATAAATAGCAAAGGTTCTGTCAAAATGGTCCGGCTGTTTTGTTTTTGACCGAACCATCTTCATTTATAACAAGTGATTAAATCGGTATTCTAACCTAAAACAGTAGATTTTTTAAGCAGTTGGCAAAATTTACCGCTTTAGTAATACTCAATTGTATATCATATTTGAGGGAGTACGTTCATAATGATAAATTGTTGAATAATAATCGAGATTATATAAATACGGGTAAATGTACCCACTCAACATGAACTAACTTCAAAAGGACGTTCTCATTTGGAACTATACGAAGGTCTTTCGAACCATTTACGTCGCGACGAGATGCCAAACGTATGGACGTTCATTCGATGTCGAAACGAAGAAAAACGCCCTGAAACCTACAATAAGAATATCCTTTCGATGTATTAATCATTCGTACGAAAGCTGTGAGGTTTGGATAGCACTTGCCAAGCCGGTATTGTGCAATCTATATGTTCAGATTCCCTCACTTACTCAATCATTCATTTACCATTTAACATGAAAAAAAAACAAGTATTTGGATTTTCAATTATAACATTTAACCCAAAAATATTCGACAGCACTTTGATATATATTATTCGCAATTTGTCCATACATAAAATATTGGTTTGCTTTGCAAGGTTAAACATATGAATTAAGAAAAAATCATCAAATTCAACTTTTGCTTTTCAGCGAGTACACATTACATAGATATTTACCAGTTTTATGTATGAAAACATATTTAACATTTACCGTGTTTACAATACCACCAACGGCAAACCCTTAATACCTTAAGCCAGAACCTCACAAATCCCCAGTGCTAAGGTGAAGTTATGACTGGTATGCTGATATTTTGTCTGGATCAGAGCTCCAAACGCATACCTCCATCTGGAGATCAGACCGACTTAGCGTACGAATCGCTTATACATTAGTCATTTTATGACACTATTTTGCGCCGTAAATATGTTTTATGGCGATCATGTACTTGGTGGATGGATTGCTTGAAGCAACGCAATTTGTTTTGGACATTTCTTGGAAATCCCTGGATAAGAGAAATACGCAGGAAAAACGCATGGTAGCAGCCTACGTGGAATGAGAAGTGTATCCAAAAATGTATATGTTTATTAACAAGCTCAATAATCCGTAAAGTGACCGAGTCACAAAATGCACGCTTCTCATTGGATTAATTGGATATCATTAATACCCTGCCTTGAATAATACTATATAATCTTTAATTGCATCCGTTTATTTCGGAACCAGCTTGCCTTGTGTATATTTTCTTTCGGCATTCCTATATCTATTCGCGCAAACTGCCTAATGCTTTACGGAAATGTGCATTTTCTGGGCCTCAAGGAGGCACCATCTCTTATATCACATAGATCTATTCACTTAAGCACAGCAAACTCTCACTCAAAACCGCCAAACCATAATGGTTTGTTTAAGCCACATATGCTGCAATGTCTTAGCCTTATACACACCTAAGTTGTATTGATAACCATTGCTTATTAGAAGAGGTGATCGGGATTATCTGTCGGCAAAGAAGCGCCTTTATTATCGCAGACTCCAGACACCTTTTTATGCCAAGCGGCCATTAATTAAGGCAGCAAAGTTTGCGCGGTTTTGCTGTTGTTTCTTATAAGGAGTTTGCTCAATAAACATGATATTGGCGCTTGAGCTTTATCCAAGTGTGGAACAGATTAGAGCAAAGAAGCCGGATGAGTTTTTATAATCTTTTTTTTTAAAGGAAGTTCTTTGAAGGAAGTTCCAAAGCAGTAATACGATGTTATCGGTGATGCATGCGATTACATGCGATTGGCTGATGCATCGTGTAGGTGTTACGGAAATGCCTGTATTAATCTGTTTTCTATGAGTACCTACCAGTACTTATCTAGCAAAGCAAGTTAATAAAATGGCCACCTTTTACTAGATTGCTTGGTGGGTTTACCGTACCCCCAGTATTTCATGGTATTATTATACCATTATAAATGCCCATTTTATTTAGAAGGTTTATCAAAAATATCACATTGCAACCTATTCAAACCAACCTTGCAAAACATTCAATTCTGGGTAAAAAAAAAAAAACAAAATAAGATATCACCTGATCCGACTAGGTTTGCATCGTTTTAATTCAGAGACTGACATACATGTGAAAGGTTTTGATCTGGTTAGGTTACATTTTGAACTGACAAATAAACTTCACGTACGTTCATTTTTCGACGGGAACTTTCTAACATCAACATAAAATAAGTTGAGATTCACATCGCCTTTCATTTCATTAAATAAACGTCTGATGACTTTCTAATAGTTTTTTTCTAAGCATGCATATCGATGCAAAGCAAATAAAAACCCGAAATATATTAATATTTTATTTTGAAAATCATAATTTTTATGGGAAGGAGTTTATTATTGCCTTTGTTTTCTAAACACAGTTAGAATAATTTCTAACCTAACAACTCAAACGGTTGAACGAAACTTCTCAAACTCGTAAACGAAACTTTTCAAACGCGTAAACGAAACTTGCCAAACGGCTAGATGGCTAAACACCGCAGTCCGGTAAATCACAGTTTGAAGAGTGAACTGGAGGTCTACATCGAAAATATAATATAAAATATCTATTTTTTGGTTAGGGTTAGGCACTAATTCACTAAAGATATATCATTAAGGAATGTTATCAAAGAATTTTAACTTAAAAAATCCTTCCATATGCCGGTAACAATACATAACAATATACCTAAACGCCTGAACGGCGAAACACTTTTACGATAAACGTGTGAACGAGTAAACGCGAACGCGTAAACGAAACGAAACGAACGAAACGAACTAATTTGCTATCGATATTAAGGTTAAAAATGGTTTTAATTTGATGAGCAATATGTACTTTATGGACTTACCCTAGAAACAATTCGCATATGAGCACAATATGAATGCCGTTCTGGAATGAGGGCAGCAAAATATAAACTATCTAGTCTACAAGAAAACATAAAACCGCACAATGAAGCTGGAGCATATTTATAGTTGCTTTGGCACCACATCTTTGGGAATATATACTAACCATCTTATCTGTTACTCCTGTAGACTCAATCTGTAGAATCTGCGTACATTAGCTTTCCTTAAACAGGTAAATTTGCATATTAATTAAGTAATTGACTAATGACGTGGAATGAGCGGATATCATACTAAATTGATACGTCATTTTTACATTTACAAAATGATATTTCAAAATGATAATTTAGTTGGTATCTTGTTAAAACGTACCTTAGCAAATCTATTGGCTGGAGTTTTCATTTCATTTTAACGTTTTGTCAACCTCGAACAGTTAGGAAGAAAAACACTGAATCCAGTGATATTAAATGTCAAGAGATAACTTCAAATGTATGCCAATTAAAATTATTTCAATAATATGATCACGATTACTGTTTTACAAATATTTTGCCTGTCGATTGTTAGTGTCGAGCGATTTGGTTCGAACTTTGATTTGAAAGTGATCTTTATATTGTTCCAAAAATCAAGTATTTTTGGTAGACATATTCATCTTAAGCGTGAACGATTTGACCGCAATTCCTTGCACAGCTTAGCAAAAGCAAAAAAGACAAGATTCGTAAAAAAAAAGAATAGTTGGCATTTCTAAAGCAATAAGAATCGAGTCAGACATCAGTACCAGAAGCATGTAAACACTTTTTAGCCGAGCTCCAACCAAGGCCTTTGGCATATAATGGATGCATAGAAGCATCTGGGGAAGTGATGTTTCAAAGTTTTTACAAGTACGAAACGGTTAGTGTTTGAGGGTGCTATTGAGAGTTGATGCTGTTTGGGATCCACATAATTTAGCTCGTCAGATATAGGCCCTATACTTCTTATTTCATACCAAGTAATTAATGTATAGAAAACTATTTAGGTAATGCTTGACATATATCGTTTCTTTTTTATTAGTGTGTTCGTTGTTCTAAATCTGTCTTGGAATGGTGAACGATCGCTTTCTATATCTAAAATGTTGCGTATAACCTATTCATATAACAATGTATTGTAACTTTGTTTCATAAATTATCTGAAAATGTCGTCTCTATTTTTCATAACGTTTACTCTTGCTTATAATTAATACTTTAAATTAAATACAAAATCCACTGGGCCGCCCGTCATTCACAGTAGGAATATCGTCTACGAAGTTGGAAGTGTAATAATACGACAGGCTACAATCTATGTATACAATTTGGCTTTTTAATACTTCAGAATTGTAATTTGAAACAGAATATATTTGACATTGAGGAATCAATATCAAAACCAATTTACCTGCTCAAAATAGTCATATGGAAGGGAGACAAGAATATGCCTGAGGTTCGATCTGAGTTTCTAATCCAATCTTGTTATTTCGTAGAGCCTTTGCCTGATATCAGGCGTTCATAACAAATAGACTGTTGCAGACATGTAGCATAGATTAGACTGTTTACATCCAGATTCTGTTAGGCATGAGGTGGATATGAGTTACCTCTTTATCACAATATTTCGATAACACATTTCTTCTTTTTGTCTTTGATTCCTTATTTATTTGTGTGTGTTTTGGTGCACTTTGGGTGTGTTTTATAAACGCAATTATGGAATGCAATCGTTTACACAGTGCTTTTAAAAGTCATGCAATATCATAATATTTTCATTATGTTTTTACAGTTTCAACTATTCTATAGACGTTGGATTAGATACGTTGCAAAAACTGACATTTTGATTTCGTTGACAAACATTAAGAGGTTCACTTTATAGATTGTTATTGTGTATTCTTTTTCAAAGTCCTCAACGTCGGCTTTCTTCCACCTGGTTTTCTTCCATCTTGGGTTTTCCCAATTGGGCTCTTCTCCTGGATTCGATAAACCTTTGAGGTCACACTAATTATAGGTTTTGACTACCTGTATTTTCAGAGTATTCCCTAACCAGCTGATCCTTTCATTTGGTAACCACATGCTCACCCAAAACAAGTTAATTATCGTTCGACCGGTCTTTTGTTTTACTATGGACAAAACATTCCTCTACATACTTACCAAGTAGTACAGTCAACACCATTCGTTCTTTAGTATATGTACATAGTTCTTTGCTGTAAAGTCTAAAAGATTGCTGAGCTTAGAACAAGGTCTACTCAGTCTTGCATCTAGATTATGACTATGTACCACAGCAATGATTTATCTCCCCAGCATTTCGCCATGCTTGACATCTGAACATGGCGTCTGATGATATACAGTAATATAGATGGTGAATATATATGATCTAGAGTCTAAAGGAAAAACCTTTGGGAAAGTTCAAGGTATCTGAGGCATGTCTATAATGGCCAAAGCGCGGTTCAGACGGTCTTATCGCAGTGATAGTATACGAAGTATGAGTTTTTATTCTTCTTGGGCTTAACTCTATTCGTTTACCATGTATGTTATTTTGGAACTATATGGAAATATACGGATAATGACTTGATAATCATATGATATAGTTTATGGATAATATGGTTCATATCTTAGTTGGATAATTACATATTTACTTAATCCTAAAATTCTAATAGACATTCCCGGATAATCATGGTACTTTGGTTTTTGGTATGTATTTTCTTATTTAGTATTTCAGTTGTTTTTTGATTGAGAATGTGACTCTTCCTTGTTATCTGATTTCTTTTCGTTTACGAAAAAAATCATATATTATTTTCGTGTCGTTTTTACAGGCGGTAAAAAAGAATATTTTGTGGAACAAAAAACTTATTATTCGAGAGTAGGTAACAACATCAAAATTGCATCTAAGCATAAAGGACATCTTAAAGTTTATGCTCGGCCGATTTTTGATATGTTTTGTAACATAGTTTGTTAAATATATGATGTTAAAAACATTTTTGATTTCAAAGTGTGTCTTTTCGATTGAAATATCTGCCAGCACTGAAAACCGGGCCCGTATTCTTAATACCCTTTAATCGGAATCTATTCTTTCAAATGTCATAAAGAACAATGGGAAAATAGAGTTAGGTTACAAAATAAAGGCAGACTATGAATTCTGTGCATGTTGCTCCAATTGTCAATCACTCCTGCGATCTATCACCCCAGTGTCACAGCCCAATACAAAGTGGGCGGGGCTAGGAAGGGGTTATGATGCTATTAGCTAATGCGACACGCAATCAGAGAGCTTGATGCAGTAAACAAAGAAATGACGCAATGATGTAGTGGCTATTTTTAGACAAGTGGAATATGCTGTAATATTTGCTCAATTTGAGCCCTGCTTACTGAATACATTTATCACATCAAAACAGTTAATTATTTACGGGTACGTTGTTTTAAGTTGAGAAAAAATGACGTTGTCGAAACGGGCAATACAGGTTTAATTTTAAGATGTCAAATTAAGCATTTAGAGAATGATTATCTTATTATGAAAAGAAATTAGATTATTATACTCTATGAGTATATCTCTCTAGTTTGAATATTATAACTGTATTTCCACAATTTAATTGCCACCGATATAATTCCATCTACTTTGGACATGCAGCATTTATAACTTGAATAGTCAAGTATATAACGAGCATCCATTAGTAAGATAACTTAATGATTTACTCATACTAAATCAGGCCAATCACATAATAGCTATTTCACACCGCCGATTTGCCTCAACTACGACGCGACGCGACGCAACCAGACGCCGTCGTAGACAGTCTTTGGCTGGTTGAGTCAAATCGTAGACATGTTTAATTATTTTTACCGCCATGGCGCGAAAGGCAATGCGAATTGTTGCGTCATAGATACTAGTTATTATATATTAGTTTGCAAAGAGAAAAAAAAAACACTTATTGGACACACAATTATTGGAAATAAATAATTAGACTGAAAAAAGATAAATTAATTCAATATTTTGAAGAAAAGTAATATTTACCTATCTATTCATTTAAATTTTACAGAATAGCTATATTTGTTATTTTATGAGTTTATGATTTTATTTTGCTTGTCTTATTATTCGAGTTGCTGTTCTTAAAAAAAACTCAAATAACATTGTAAATGTATGTTATTAAAATAGTGTTGATAAAATAGTGTTATCATTATATTAATTACATGGGTTGTTAATATATTAAACAAACCTAGATCAGCATACAAATTGATATTAATACTGTTAAGTGTAAATGAAAGAAAAATGTATTATTATAAAAGAAAAAAAATATATCCTGCATAGATTGTTGTGAATATCTTTTCCAATATTCTATAAACATATATATATTTTAATCGACTTATACAAATTGTTCCAGAATTTGTAAGAAAATATAGGGAATCGCGTCGCGTCGCGTCGTAGGGGTGTTCACACCACCGATTTGCATTGCCCACGATTCAACATGTTGAATCGTGGCAAAACTGGTCCACGACGCTCCACGACGGTCGTGCGATCGTCGTGGAGGGTGCTCACACCGCGTCGTAGAGCGTCGTAGACAGTCGCGTCGCGTCGTAGTTGAGGCAAATCGGTGGTGTGAAATAGGTATAACATCGCACAAATAGTACCAAACGCGACCCGTCCAAATAGGTTATATATAATGTATGTGCTGTAGAGCTTACAGATAGATACTGTCCAGTTGGGAGTCTGGATGGACGATCTAATTTCATCTGATCAAACCTGAAAAGAATTATGAATAGTTCAATGAAATTGAATATTCAGAAAAGTCATAAACTATGTATGTTGCCAGTATTGACAGCTTAGTTTGTCCAAAAGCAGATGATTGAGTACCTTGTTCTGCCATCATTTACAGTAAATGGGTTGCGAAATGGCAAACGAAATTTAGTAAAAGATATTTTATTAATATAAACTAGATGTTAATTGTATGCAATGACCAACGTTTTTAATCATGAAGTTTTCATAGGAATGTGTTAATTTCACGGCTATCACATGCTATTTAATGATAAACCGACTCGGTATAACATCCGAATATAAAATCGTATGGTCTTGGGGTCGATCTCTGCTAAAGCCGCTTAATATTTTTCGGCTGTGCCTCTGCGGGCTTGTGCTCATAGTTAAATGAGTACCGGATAGCGGAGACCAAAGCAGAAGATATCGACAATAACAATTTTAATATATTTTAATTGACTTGATTGTTTTTTAATTGACAGCTGGCCGCTCGGTACAGCAGCGAGACTGAGGCGGAAGTGATCGGTTGGTTCAAGACCCTGTTGGCCGGCGACAAAGATGCCGACAAACTGGAGGTCGGAATGGGCATGCGCCAGACTGAGAATGCGCTCAGGAATGGGATACTGCTCGTCAAGTAAGATATTTTTGTTTGCCAAAAACCATTTTTCAAAAATGTGAATTAAGGCTTGATATATAGTTTTCTCTGCTACATACAAGTAAAGCATTTAGGATGGTAAAGATATAAAATGTACTGCGTATTATTGTTAAGTTATTGTTAAGTTAAAATAACTTTTCTCTTACATATTTTTATATATCAAATACAATACGGCATAGAACTAAGTTAAAAGGAAAACAAATATTAGGTAGTCCATTTTATAGAAACAACCATTAAACACTTAGAGCAAGTATTAACTGTACGGTCTTAAATAAATTGTCACAATACAATCTAAATAGTAGCTAATAATTTGCAGCTTGTTGATATATACTAAATAGAATGGGCGAAGATTTTTAGTTATACATGTACATTTTTACTTATCATCTTGAATTTTATATATCTTCGTAGACTTGCCAATAAAGTGATCGAAGGAACACCCGGCTTGACCGGAAAAGCAAGCAGGAAGATGAAGGCCAACACAATGAGTGCTCCATTCAAACAGGTTCGTTAGACTGTGGATAAGTCCTTTCAAACTATAAACTTTGATATTTCTTGCATTTGCATCTCCATGTATAATGAAATTCAGAGACACCTTGAAGCATGCAATAAAGCAAATGAATATAGTGAACATTTAAGGTAGTATATTCAGATGAGAATATTTATATTAGATTTTCAAGAGAAAATTAAAATAATAACAAACTGACAACATCTTTATGCATGCAGGTTCACAACATTGTTTTTTTTAACTTAGCCATTTCATAAATGATTTCATCAGTTGAGACAAAATGATTAGCACCTGTCGGCCTCCGTACAAAAGGCTTGTATTAATTCGCCATCGCACTTTTCTAAACAGCATTTGTTGTTTCTGCATTATAAGATAGCCAATGTTTTAAGTCTACTTGTCACATCACTAGACTTAACTTATACCTCTTCCTAATTGCTTTGTATATAAAGATGGAGAACATCACGAATTTCATGAGTTTCTGCGAGGCGTACGGTATGTCCAAGACAGGTACCTTCCAGACGGTTGACCTGCGAGGCATTCGGCATTTGTTTGTTTTTCAATGCCAATTTGCTATCTTATTATGCTTAACTATGATCCATTTCTCTATTTATACACAGATGGAGAACATCACGAATTTCACGAGTTTCTGCGAGGCATACGGCATGCCCAAGACGGGTACCTTCCAGACTGTGGACTTGTACGAAGGCCGCAACATGGCGCAGGTGCTCAACTGCATCCAGCAACTCGGCACTGAGGTGAGATTTTTTCCAAATAATACAGATAAAATATATATAGGGTTGGTTGGTTTGATAAAAGAAGTTCATTGTGGACACTAATTATACTTTTTCTTCATCGCATTGGTTTTTAATAACATTAGTACGGTTTACACCAAACGAATGAATACTATTTTTACATAGCATCTTAGAATATCAAAAGGGGGTTTCTTGTTATGTTTAATACATTTTTAAATAACAGGTTAACAGTAATATGATTGTAGTTAAAATATCGATAATTCCATCGAAGAGGTGTCATACCTTTAAGAGTGGTACTGACTACTCTTTATCTTGAGGTTATGTCGTACTAACTTGGTTTTCAGGTACTCAGTCATCTTTCATCCCATTAAATGCAGATCTCGTTTTTCATAACTAGGTTAATCTGTCTTTTGTTGCAGATATGTACTGTATATGATAGATACTGCCTTACATTTTAGTTCTTATATATCACCATTTGAGTATAACTAATCCCCTTCAAAACCAATATCTATAAGCGATAAAATATCATTAAAGTTGTAAAAAGTATTACTCAAATTGGAGAATAGCTCTCAATAGTGTTATCGGCAAAATGAAATATCTAAGAATAACAAACTTTTACAAAACATATAGTTAATCCCCCATTGCTTCCTTTATCTGTTGCTTCACACAAATATAGTGCCAACGCCATGGTTTCAACGGCGTATCAATAGGACCAAGGCCAACAGAAAAGAACATTCGAGAATTCAGTGAGGAGCAACTCAGAGCTGGTAACAGTATCATCGGGTTACAGGTAACAGTGAAAGCGAAATATATATAAATAGGATTAACGTAGATTTTTCTTCTTAGATTTCAGGTTCCGATATGGTTGGTGGCGGATGCGAGATTAATGCTCATGATGTATGCATACTTAAGGGAATGTCTTTTTTTTCGGTTTGATAGTTATTCAAACACAAAATATACACTGTATTAAAAAGAATTGTGAATTAAAATTCTAAATTGATTTGGACTTATCCTTAGGTATGCATACACACAGATGTCCCTTGTAGCAATATATAAATAGATGTAGACATAAAACAAAACAAGACAGATGTAGAGACAGGTGAACCAAACATGACGTTGGTCAATTTTCCATTTTAGAAAAGCTTTCATTTCACAAATTCACATTTTTAGTTTCATTCTAAAGAAAAATCATAAATACTCTCTCCAGTGCTACCACTAGCAACATCTGTCTCGTTTTGAGATCATACATACTTCATATGATCGTAACACATCGATTTCAACGATATTCGAAACGTGAACACCTTCAGTGTCAACGCGCTGGTTTTAACGGTCCCGTAATCGGACCGAAACCGACCGAGAAGAACGTTCGTGAATTTACGGATGAGCAGCTTAAAGCCGGACAGGCTATCATCGGCCTTCAGGTGACATAACGGTTTATAAATCCCTGCATGTGTCTTTAGAATGTGGTGTTTATAGCTTTGTTCAATCTGGTTAATGTAGAAAATGACGTTTTTAGGTATTATTTGAGTGTTTGTCACACATTTGCAAAAATACAATTATTAAATATGAAGTTTAAATAATGTTATAAGCTGGATATAAGCTGGAGAGTTATAAAAATGTCCAGCATCAATTTTTCATGGATTATTGGATTGCTTTTTCTAACTTTTGGTAATATAATATATATCAGTTGATACGCATTGTTTTTGCAGTGAAATCCAATTCCATTTTTATCAGATAGACAGTGGCGCGCAGGCTTAACTTTTCGATTTCTCTAACGTTTAGCGTTTAGCGTTTAACGTGTAAGGGTTTGTAAGGAAATTAAGATAAGCACTCATAATGATGTTCTTTATATACCCTTCACACATTGGGTGGCTATGGTTTAGCGTTTAGCGTTTAGCGTGTAACGTTTAGCGTTTAGCGTTTAAGGGTTTAGCGTTTAGCGTTTGTGCGTTTAACGTTTAGCGTTTGTCTCGAGAAGTTGGGAGTGCGCACCACTGTAAGAGGACACGATTCCCTATACTACTCTATATTGCTTAATAATGCAATTAAACTTATTTATGTGATAATTCTTATTCATTAATACGTGTGTTGGACATGCTTTTTTGTGATGTATGATGTTAACCTTTTTCGTCATGCCGCAATTAAAATTGAAAATATTTATAAATCAAAAAATCAAAGTTTAACTAAACTTCGTTTTGAGAATAATACCGTTAGGATCATAAACGGTTATTATTCGTGTCAAGTTAAGATTAACCAAAATGATTTAGCAACATAATTGGGAATTATTAAGTGCATGTTATTATGTGTTCTATTCTGATAAACAGTTGAATCATTTGCCACCATGCTTATACTTTTACAGGTTATCTAAATATTTCCCGGTTTTATTTTAAATATTATGTTTAATTCATCACAAAATATTTTATTAACATGGTGTCAGTTTATGCCTTTATTGATAAGCCTTATATGATCTTCTTGTTAAAATATCTTTGCATATTTCTTTAACGTGTAAGAAATCTTTCATAATAACTTTAGTTTGACTATATAACTCTGACTATATAATTTAGACACTTAATGGTGATTTCTTGCTCATCCCGTCTTTAAATAAGCGTTGATCCTCTTCCTCTCTTCTAGGCTGGCACCAACAAGTGCGCCTCCCAGTCGGGTATGTCGATGGGCGGATCCAGGCACGCGGCCGACATCAAAGCGGACGACATGTCGCGAGAGGGCGCTGGCGTCATCGGGCTGCAGGCCGGAAGCAACAAGGGCGCCAGTCAAAAAGGTGAGTGCATTTGAGGGTGCCCTTGCTTTAAAGGGCGAGCGTTCCCGTCAAGAGCTATAAAACTATAGAGCGATTGGATTAAGGGGCGAATTCCGTTAGGCGGGTACGAACAAGTGCGCCTCTCAGTCGGGCATGTCGATTGGCGGATCCAGGCACGCGGCCGACATCAAAGCGGACGACATGTCGCGAGAGGGCGCTGGCGTCATCGGACTGTAGGCCGGTAGTAACAAGGGCGCCAGTCAGAAAGGTAAGTTCATTTCAGAGTGCTCTTTCTTTAGAGGATGGGTCATCCATAATAAGTCTTAGACCAGCTAAGAGCGATTAGATTTTGGGGTGAGTTCCATTAGCGAGATGGCGCTGGCGTCATCGGACTGCAGGCAGGAAGTAACAAGGGCGCCAGTCAAAAGGGTGAGTGCATTTGAGGGTGCTCTTGTTTTAGAAGACGGGTCATACATCATAAGCGTTAAACCTATCGAAGAGCGATTGGATTATTTGGCGAGTTTCGTTTGGTGGGTATACACAAGTGCGCCTCCCAGTCGGGCAAGTCGATGGGTGGATCGAGGCACGTGGCCGACATCAAAGCGGACGACATGTCTCGAGAGGGCGCCACCATAGACAAAGAAAGCAGTCAAGGTAAAGCACGCCAGGTTTAGGAAGCCAAGCCAGAAGTTACAAGGGAACCGGTCAGAAAGGTAATTTACCTTAAGTGCATTTGAAGAAACCCTTATTTTGAGGGCGAGTCGGTGTTTGGAGCGAGGGGCCAGTCAGAGCGGTGAGTGGACATGCATACGCGTATTAGGGTTATTTTATTAGAAATTGCTAGGGTTTGGGGAAATCAATGTATGGCTTCGGATATTCGTAGAGGTCTATATTATATTTTATCCAGGCTACTATGAAACTTTATTGACTTAGATAAAATTGTTCAAAGGGTTATTGGTAAAACATCATTAATATATATCTATCTACATAAAATGAATTTACATTTAAAAAAACCTGCAAGTGGAGGGGAGGGCTTCCGATACGCGGATGACATCGGTACAAAATTGTGTTCGATGGGAGGGGACAAGTCGCCTAAAACCGTGTTAACAATTCTTTTAAAACGGTGTATATGTTCTATATTTTTGTTCTATATTTTTTTTTCAAAAGGCATGTCAATGGGTGCATCGCGCCACGCCGCCGACATCCGCGCCGACGATTTTGACAAAGAAGGCGCCAATGTGATCGGACTGCAGGCCGGGAGCAATAAGGGCGCCTCGCAAAAGGGCATGGCCATGGGAGGATCCAGGTTAGTTTAAATCGTGTTTACATTTTAGTTTTGAAATGCAACTTTTTTTGTTGTTTCCTATTAATGTATTGCTTATGGAAAAATAAAACAAGATGCAAAAAGGGCGCCTCGCAAAAGGGCATGGCCATGGGAGGCTCCAGGCAGGCATGCAGCTCTCATCATAACCAAAGTGACTTTATTACATGCCCGAAAAGTATTTTATAAAGTAGTTTATAAAGATCATTTAAAGGATATGTTATAAAAAATGTATTTCATTATTTGACGGAAATACATTGATTGCTTACCCTCGAGCCCTCAAAACATGAAGTGTATGTATTATAATCTTATAAAAGCCCTATACGATGCATTAATGTGACAAACATAGGATGGTCATTCAAGTCGGCTTTGCCGAGCACAGGCATGGATCTAGAGGCGCCCGCATTCGATTATAACTCTAACACTTAAAAACTAAATTGGAACCCTCCCTCAAACTCTGATATATTATTCCATTTGCTCCCCTGTTAAGTGTTGAATATCATAGGGATCCGCGACATGAGTCGGAAATGCTTTACATTTTTATCACATTTCCACAGATTAGCCAGCTCTTTTTCATATAAAAACGTGTGAGATTTACAAGTATAAAATGGTAACGTAATTCAAATGGTGAAATTGTGCCAAGAGAAATTACAAAAAGGGAGTTTTGGAGCGTGCGTATGGAGAAAATGAATCAAAAGGGCTGCTCTATACACGAAGAACCCTGCTTTACAATAGTTGATTATGTATCTTAAATGGGACATTTATTAATGCATATTGAAGCCACTAGCAAGGGCATGGATATCATCCACGCATAAACTGCAATTTTGTCTCATTTCCACAGGCATGCTGCTGACATCAGGGCCGATGACTTCGACAAGCAAGGCCAGAATGTCATTGGTCTCCAGGCTGGATCCAACCAGGGCGCCAGTCAGAAAGGTACATAGAGATTGTTTCGAGACAACAAATGAAAACCAACGTATTAGTCTTGTTCACACAGGAAGCGACACCCGACAATATACTTATTTGTTCTTTATAAATCAGGCGATACTCTGTCGCTAGTTTTATAAAGAACATATGAATTCACTGTATTGATTGAGTCTTTGAAATTTAGATAAATCACCTTGAAATGGGATATATTTGTTTACAAAAGTTTATCTGCATACTTTGGTCCCCCTGGTTAACTCATACCGACCTAATTTTTACCTGGTAGGATAGTCGAAGGGGATTGGTCTAGGGTCCTTGACCAGACTATATACCTAGAGTATTGTTAAAATCAAGTAATCATTTCAACGACGATTGGTTTTTCGGTTGTCCCCCAGCGGACTGTGTGATAAGTTCTCTATAAGTATACTAATAGCAACGCAATATGGTAAGAGACTTACGATTTCCTGATTTATACTCAACTGCCTCAACGTGTTCCTTTTAGAACACATCCAGAAGGTTCCCCATGGACAATTAGAATCTCTTCCTCAAATAAGACAGTCCCAGATGAATTGTGTTTCAAGAATTTTTCAAATTCGTTCACCACATGATTGTTGCTTCCATTATTGATATCATAATTATGAATAATCTTTTTGAATAATTTAATTAGATTTATGAATAATCTGCATACTTTGGTCTCCCTGTATAACTCATACCGACCTAATTTTTACCTGGTAGGATAGTCGAAGGGGATTAGCCTAGGGTCCTGGACCAGAATATCTACCTAGAGTATTGTTACATTCCATAATCATACTTAAAATCACGTAATCATTCCAACGACGATTGGTTTTTCGGTTGTCCCCCAGCGGACTTTGTGCTAGGTTCACTTAAAGTATACTAATAGCAAAGCAATATGGCGAGAGACTTACGAAGATAGGAATGTAAATGTGTCCTGATTTATACTCAAATGCCTCAACGTGTTCCTTCTAGAACACATCCAGAAAGTTCCCCATGGACAATTAGAATCTCTTCCCCCAATAAGACAGTCCCAGATGAATGCTGTATCAAGAGTTTTTTCAAATGCGTTCACCACATGATTATTTATTCCATTATAGTAATCATTATTATGAATAATCTTCTTTTTTTTTTCAAATAGGCATGTCGATGGGCGCCTCCCGTCACGCTGCCGACATCCGGGCTGACGATATGGACAAATTGGGACAGAATGTCATTGGTTTGCAAATGGGTTCGAACCAGGGAGCCAGCCAAAAGGGCATGGCTATGGGATCGAGCAGGATGGCTGCTGATATGAAGGTAAGGACATGAGTGTTCATAACATTTTGTTGCATCTCATCAACTCTGACTCAGTTTAATTATAATTTTCCTTGTTATTTCTTAAAATTTATTCCTGTTTGCTGTGGTTAATAATTTATCTTTGAAAACTTCTGAAGTTAAAAACACATTTCAGTGACAATTCCTATTGATCCTGAATATATTTGAGAACCCTCTCTTGCAACCCATTATTACAGGACCCTGAAATTTTCTTCCATCCCTCAAAACATCATTCTTTGCATTTTTGGAATGTTTTAGAAGTTGTAAACTATGTACTATGTACTATAATGCTACCACATAATAATCCATAACCCAACACCTGCACCCGTCCGTTTCAGAACCAAAAATAACGTCTTTTGACGTTTTCGATCTTTCATCGACAAACCGTACCCGCAAGATACACAATGCACATAAAACCCTTAAACCCCTTACCCACATACCTTTATTCCCATTTCCCTACCTCATCGCCTCTTTCCTCAACCAAACAGGTCGACGACGCCTCCAAAGAGGGCCAGGGCGTCATCGGTCTACAGATGGGCTCTAACAAGGGCGCCTCGCAAAAGGGCATGAAGATTGGCGCCACACGCCACGTGGCCGATATCCGGGCGGACCAGATGGACCAATCGAGTGCCGGGGTCATTAACCTGCAGTACGGTACCAACACGGGCGAGACGCAGGCAGGCATGAAGATGGGAGGACGCCGACACGTCATGGATTAGATATGGCGGAGATGGGGAGAAGACTAGATGGGAGCGGCGGTGAAGCGAAATGGTGCGGTTATGTTTTTTAGCGGCGATTCTTGCGGAATCGAGAAAAAATATAGAAATACGTTGTTTATCTAGCGATATTGATTGGACAATATTTGGTTAAAATCAATATAGCGATAAACGTTTCCATCGATATTGGTTTGACGATATTTTCATTGATTTCAACATAGCGAAAAACGTATCTCCATCGATATTGCTTTGGTAACATTTTCTTTCAATTTTGTGCATATCGCCGGTTAGCCTAACCACACCATAAGGCCGCTGTTCGCCACATGACTATTTTTAGTTTTTGCATTTTTGGGTTCGCGGTGCTAATAAAGGTGGAGATGTTGAGGGTAGTTTGGTGAAGAGAGGACTTTGTTCAACGCGTGATGTTATTTTCAAAGTGAAATGGATTTTAAAAAAGTTATTGGAATTTATTATAAAGAAGTTCTCTTACAAATGATGTTGTATTGTTACATATTTTCTCAATACTTTGTTACGCGCTTAACTTTCTACTGTGTATAACTGCTATTCAACTATTAATATTATGTGTAAATTGTCGAATGGGCTTAGATGCTTTTTAATACTGGGCGATCAAAATAAAGTTATAAAGGTATTCAGACACGACTGTAAGTTCAACGTATCAAGATCCCTTCAAGTTGTGTCATTTATATGGAAGGCAATTTGTAAATACTTTGCAGCAAAATATGTTTTTGTCTCATTGTAAGCTGTGGCACTGTCTTTATAGATATAAAAAATGTGTGCACCGTTTTGTAATTTGTATTTGTTATTGTTGTCAGTAAAGCTTTATATCTAGATTAGCTTAGAGTATTTATATGTTATAGATGTATAATATTTTACATTTGTATTTGCATTGTATTAACTATTAATTATGAAGGCGCTTCGATAAAGAAATACTTATTAAGACAATCACTTTGTGCAAAATATTTGATCATTAATGCTCATAAATAGTATGCAAAAGAATTCGTTATGCATTTTGGCTCACTCCATTTTCTACATACTAAATAATTCATACTTTGAATATGGTTTCAATTCTAATACATCACAATTCTGACTGCACCCGAGGTTTTCTGTTGATACATTTCTTTTCCTTTACCTTATTTTCTTCTTAAGTTATTTTCTTCTAAAGATCCTCTATGTTAAATTAAACATGGCGCTATAATATGTTGAAATATTGTTGACAATGACAATTTGAATTATAAATAAACAAACGAAGTTTCATGTTTCATTCATTTCTCATGAAAATGCAAAACACAAGATCTAACGTCAAAATTGAATTATGAGAAAAGGTAAGAAGCTAACAATAAATATTTACAATGATAGTTTTTGTTTAAATCATTTTTAATTCAATCAAACATTATTATATATGTAACTGCTTATTTACCATAAACATATTAATAGGTATACAATGTACATACGAAGAAAGTGCTAAAAAACCGTTAAGCATCATTAAAAATGATATAACAAAATATGAAGTAGTTCGGCTCACTTTTCTGCTGGAGGTGCTAAACAAAACATGATTTAGTTTTGCATAGAAGTTTAAGTCATATTCTTCAAATCTGTATTCAACCATCATCTATTTCTTAAATTTGAGATTTGTTTCCATATAGGTCGATGACATGTCGCAAGAAGGCGCGGGTGTTATTGGTTTGCAAATGGGTTCCAACCAGGGAGCTACACAGTCAGGTTTGTATCCTATCGTTGTCTCGACGAAAAGTGTCATGGCTTATCATAAACCAAGACGTCAATGCATATTTTAAAAACCTCCCTTTTTTGGGCGTGTCACTGATGTATTATTTTTTTCGTTGCATCGCAAACGTATTGAGTTTACCGTGTCACGTGGGCGTGTCACTGATGTATTATTTTTTTCGTTGCATCGCAAACGTATTGAGTTTACCATTACCAACATATTGTTGGAACAATTATTTTAATTTGCTGTAATTTAATGTTACTTGTTGCTACTATACCCTTTTGTATAGTCGTCGGCTAAAATAACGTAGACTTCAAATGCGAAATAAATCAATAGATAAAATAAAACAGTATCGATTTATTTGATTGAAAGGTATGTCGATGGGCAGTGCCAGACATGCCGGTGACATCGACTCCGGACCAATGGACTACCGGAGCACAGCGGTCATTAACCTGCAGATGGGCAGTAACCAAGGAGACAGCCAGAGTGGCATGAGCATGGGGGCGCCCAGGAATACCACTGGTTGAATAAGGATCTGGGCGGGGCTATATATGTAAATGACATTTCGCAGTCGTTCTATTTTGCTATATGAATTATATAAAATACAAGATACGTATTTTTATTCTCTTTTACATTTGTATATTTGCTTTAATCAATGTTGGTAATAATTAAGACGCTATGTAGTTAGGCGGGCTAGCTATTGACGCATGTCAGTTGTGTTGTTTTAAGAAGTAAGATACATTTCGAAAGTTTGAGATGTTGGCGGTGCAAACAAATTCTTCAGTCGTTCTAGATATTATATACATTTTGATTGTTTAAAATGTATGCGTAGCTTATAGAAGTTCATTGTGAAAAATAAGAAATTCTTTGTAATTTGTAATAAGAATGTTGATAGTTTCAAAAAGACGGGCGGGTGTGTAATTTTGTTCGGATGTGAATTTTTAAAATTACTTTTTACATTAACATGGGGGATGCAGGTGGGGAAGTCGAAATAAAATTTTACAACTTCAATTTTAGATACATATTTATTAACGAATGTTATTGTTGGTGCTGGAATATGAATTTGTTTATGCTTGTACACATATGTGCTTGATGCTTGCATTGCATTTTAAAATTATGTTCTTCGAAATAAATTTACACAAATCTATAATTCGTTTAATCAGTTTATGAATACAATGAAAGTGTGCTATATACAGAAAAAACATTTACCACATTTCGGAATGACTCGCAGTCATATTTCCGAGACATAGCTTTATGTTCAAGCAATGCTTGAAATGTTGAGTTTTTTTCGATCATTATCGGTTTAACGATGTCGAAACAACTTCATGTATCATATATATTGAACAGATTTTATTATCAAATGTTTTAACACCATTGATATTTAGTTTTGCTTAGGCCATTATCCAAATCAAAGCTTTATTATAATCTTAAGTGATATAAATATATAAGTATAAATTTATTGACACTTACAACCCAAAACAGAATTAGATACCATTCTTCCTTATGCAATAATTACCAACCACATCATAAACGAAGCAAATAAACTAAACATATTCAAATCTATAACTGCTCCCACCGACTCACTGTCCAAAAACTTAAGCTCCGCAACATCTTTCGTCGAACAGCGATCGGTCATAAGACTACTCCGGTCGACTCAATGTCCAAAAACTTGGTATTCTTTAAAACAGAAAAATCAATTTATAAATATGATTTCATTGACTAATGACACTGAAAGAATAACAGAAACTGGTCACCCCACTAAAACATAATCCACATAACCAATGAAACCGATAAACTAAGCATATTCAAATCTACGACTAATCCGGCCGAGTCACTGTCCAAAAACCTCAGCTCAGCAACATGTTTCGTCACGGTTGATGTAAATTGATCGTTTTGCAATGTATACGGATGTAACCATTTATGCAATCTATGATTGTTCACACAATCTATAGTTAATAATTTTAGTTTTTACGTTGTATTCACTCAGTTTTATTTCATAGATGAAGACAGACAAAGCGGTGTATAACTATTACTTTATTGACACTTGAAAACTGTATGGGAATCGGAAACAGTTCACTGCCCTACAAATATTGTTATCCACATCATCAATGAAACAAATAAACCAAACTTATTCAATTTTATAACAGCCCAGGCGGACGCACTGTCCAAAAACTTCAGCTCGGCAATTTCCTCAGTAGAACATCTATCCGTCATAAGCATACTGCCCGCGTATATCGTCACTCTGTTCTTTCGCAATGCCTGTACTACGCTCCGTTGGTTGCCCATTTTGCGTACTAAACCAGCGCCACCTAGACTACGTACGCTGTCAATGCATCCAAAGTAGAAAACCGTTTCGTCACGGTTGATATCATTTGGTGGTTTGGCAATGGCGATACCCATTTCATAGTTGATAGTAATTGAGTCATTGTCATAAAACCAGTTTTACTACATATCATAAGGCTGACATTGTATAAACATAGATTTTATTGGCTCTCACACCGCAAAACTGAACCAGAAATCGTTCTTATTCACGCAAACATAATCAGCGACACCATTAACAGAACAAAGAAACTAAACACATTCAATTCCATAACTACTCCAGCCGATTCACTGTCCAAAAACTTCAGTTCGGCAACATCCTTTGTTGAACATCGATCTGTCATAAGCATACTGCCCGCATATATCGTCACTCTATTTTTTCTTAATGCCTGTACCACGCTCCTTTGGTTGCCCATTTTGCGTACGACTCCAGCGCCACCTAGGCTTCGGACGCTGTCGATGCACCCGAAGTAAAGAACGGTTTCGTCACGGTTGATGTCGTTTGGTGGTTTAGCAATGGCTATACCGGTTGCGACGGTGCTGAGGAATGGTTCGGTTGGTGAGGCTGAAATTATGGAATATGATGGAATTTCATTAAATGCGGATTCGATATGCTCCAATTATGTGGTCATATTCACCAAGGACTTAAATGACATAGAGACTCTGGGTTGTACGAGAATAAATTAAGACCATAAGATTAAAGCCAAATATTTGACAAAACAATGTATGTTGGCTAACCCACGATGGCCGCTTTCAAAGTTAGACGAACCGTTAACATGTAAACAAATTAATATTCAAACATAAACATTATTACAAAAATAGTCTATTATGATATAGCATAAACAACCACGGATTATATAAAAATGTGTACTCATATAAGGTCTCAAACTCACCATGGCAAACACTGCTTGCTTGCCCACTTTCCATCACTGTGCGCGCATGTGATATTCTTCCGTTCTTGTCCACTTGAGCACACACTATCCTGTCCACAGCAACCCAACATAGCAACCGGTTTCTGTAAACAATCTGTCCTAATCCCTGGATAATATACTTCATATAGTCCGAAGTGATATATTCCTCATGTAATGCTTCTCTGGTACCGTCTTCTGTTATCCTGTATAGGGTTATGGAGTTCACAGGTAGACCCGTTGAGTCTATAGAGTTCATATTCAGTGGAGAACGCAGGATTTGAGTGTAAAATACGTTGCCTGACTGTGTAGGGATAATAGCAAGCCCTGATGACACTTTATATTGCGAAGTTGTATTATATTCTTCCTCAATTATGCGACTGATAAGAATTGAACACTTTTCAATATTAAAAGCACTATTTGCTGTGAATGGAATTTTAGCACCCGATTCACAGTCAGTAAGTTCCCGAAGCTCAATAAGTTTCAACTTTGAATCGGGGCTAGAACCTCCACCTTCCGTTTGTGATATGAAATAAATCCGATCCTCAAAGCTGGTAAATGCCGCTACGTAACATGATTGGGTTCCCACATTTAGCATTATAGGCTGCAAACGTGATTCCGCTTTGCATGATGTACTCTTAACACGCTGGCAAAATGGTCCTCTGTATAACGTCACTTTAGCGAACTCAGTCGTCGAGCCAAGCCGAACCAGTACGTTTGCAGTTCGCAAATCGAGATGTATTGATTGAATCATATTCCCTTCATTAATCAGTGTCTCAAGATCAGGACATCTCTGGCTGATTCTTGTTATATTCTTCGGAAACGTATGTGTGTTTATATCCACTTCAGAGGCATAGAATCCGGGATCGAACCCACGGCCACCGGGAGTACCGAATAAGAGGAGTTCCATTGGGTATGCCAAATGCGGTAAGAGAAATATGAATAGACTGCAGAAGAGGGTTTGTGCATTGTTACCAATGTTCGTTACGACCATCCTGATGTCGCACATTATGTTGCAGTTGTTCCCTGAAACATATTAAATATTGATATATCCTTAAATATCGATTGCAAACGTGAAATATGCCCTCTTATCTCGAACTTCAGTTGCGCCCAATGAAGTTGTACGGTCCGGACCTGTTCGAGATAACTGGGTCTACTGTAATTTGATATACTAAAGGAATGCATTCGGCGATATTACATTGATGGCAAGGAAAAGTTGTATTTTGTTTTTTTTTCTTTCCTGTTCGTTTTTATAGTAAAACGATATATTAACTTATTTTCTCAGGAAAATCACTTCCTTGGAAAATACTTCCACTTATCATTTTGGTTTTCTAGTTTGTGTGACAAGAATTCGACATTGCGCGTAAGGAACTTACCACTCCATTAAAGTGACTATCTTTATGAGTAGCAAATCAGCATAAAAATCCCTTAAAGCATACTCTGTAAACAAACTAAGGGATCGTTCATGAAGAATATACATGTACATAATTTTATTCCAAGTGATGTCACACCACTTTATTGAGGATCAGGTTAAGAAACTCATGTTTTAACTGTATTATCATGTCTATAATCACATTTATTGGAAACCATGAAATAATTTGACAACTTCAAACATGCCTGAAAAAACTTAAGATGAAAAAAAAAATCAACTCGTTCCCTATTCCCGTTCGACAAGATACATCTTTGTTACGTCGTGATAAACTCCGGCGTAAGAAAGGTGTTCATGCGACGTCAGGATGTACATGTAATTACGTCCGTACAATATTTGTATATGACCGAATTGCACATTTGCATCCTACCTACTGCATAGTCAGTCCCTTTTTGCCATTGACGTAATGAGCCGATGAGATTGTTGAAAGCACTAATAGTACAACGTGCAACAGATCCCTTAGCACATACAAACAAATGAGGTTCAACAAGTTAATTGGAACAGGCCTCCAAGACACATTTTGTGGTACGCTACCGTATTTTTGTTGGTATAGATTCCGAAGAAAACGTCTAGAGTGGGGGCTTAAAATGTGTTAAATAGTAATTTAATTCCAAATTTACAATTTTACCACGTTGCAATAATTAGACACATATACAGTAGTTTAAACTAAAATCGACAGGTACATTGTATTGTTATATACATTAACCAAATCAAAGTATTTTCATAAAAAGACGCATACAAAATCAAGAATATCCCCAAAACGATAAACAAGGACCCCAATGAGAAACAATAAGTGTCCGCAAAATCTAGGTTGTCAAATCATATCAAAGACTCGGGTTATTTTTTGTCGTCATGCGATCGGATTTCGCTCAAAGATGGATGAGATTTTTTAGGAGCACTTTGGAACGAAATGTAATGGACGGGAAGTCAGTTAACAGCGGTCTCAATTAACCTCGTTATTCACTTGGTAGTTCTATCGGGTCCCGTTTAGAAATAGCTACGTTGAGAGCGTGTAAGTAACGTAGGGTCTTTTGAATTTGAATGTCGGGACACTGAACAAGAGCAACATGATATATTGTATGTAAATTCATATTGAATTAACATTTTAATTAGCATTCGTTTCATTGTGATTAGTGTTAGTGTTTAATTGCAAAGCCTTAATAAGACGAATCTAGGCATTTTTAAACGTATGATAGCGAGTACCATTTAATAAACTGATCGCATAAAAACACATTTAGCAACGTTTCTCCAATGCGCCTATTTCAAGAGATGTGGCGTGCGAAATGGAATATCAATGCTACAATGTTTTTTTTTGTGCGAAAAGAGTCAGTTGCTTTCTTTCGCGCTCGATTATCAAGGAGAACTTGAGGTATCTGATTAATTGGTAGTCATGCCTTTTAAACAACCACCTGGGTATCTCTATCAGGTAATTTTACAGTTAAATTGACCTGCGTATCGCGAAAACATCTAGCTTTTTGCCATGTATGTTTTTTTTCTCGTTGTGAAAAATAGGCGAATAAAAAGGAGGAAATACACATATAGGTATAACCAAAGACCCTAGATATACTAAGACGTTGCACTCCCATTAGCCCCTATAGTATCACTGAAAAAGGCTGCTCACAGCTGGGACCCTGGATCGTGTATGCATA